>JAVKPL010014195.1:0-83710 GCA_032173675.1 Gastrolobium villosum
TATCTAGCTTCCTCACACCGCTGAGAGGGGATGACATGGAGGGTCCGACCCATCTCCTTGCTGATGGAGATCTTGTATATTAGTTTATTTTTATGTTTCGTATCTTTAAAGCTTATTTTGTGTTGGTAGATTCTTATGTTTTAAGTTGTATTATAGTTTCTTCTATATGCCACTATTTGTTCTATTGTGCAGGATTTTCTTCTCTGGGTTTAATTATTGCTGAGGACAGCAGTAATGCTGAAATCTGGGAATGGTTGGAGCCTGTACTAGAATAACAACTTCTTTCTCATCAGGGGAGATATTCTCAACTCTTTTAATTTTCTTAGTTATGTGCTATAAAAAAGAAAGAGAAATAAGTGTGTTATCCCAGGTTTAAATGTGCTCATCTTGTTAATGTACATGATTGAATTTTAGGAAATATATTGTATGACTTTCTGGCATAACATTGCATAGGCATAATTGGATTGCATGATTGCTCGTTTGTCTGAATGTAAGATTGTGAATTCTGATAAATGTCTGAAGTCAATTGTCCTGAGTCCGCATTGATACCATAGCTGTGGTTTCAGGCCTAACGAAATTTTTGTTGAGAGGTCTCACTGTTGTAATACTCTAGAACTTGATTTGTTTCTCTGTGATGCATGCATTGATTGATATGATAAAGGCATTTTGTTCTTATTTGCTATTGGCCAAAATAACCACCTGTATGCAGATTTTCCCTTGCTACCCCTTTGTAGCTGAAACTTAATTCTTGAATAAATGACCTGTTGCCTGATTGATGGCTTAGCCTATATCCATTTTTCGGAATTTACCTTGATTGAGATTGAATCATTGAATGTGTTGAAAATAAAATGAAGAGATTGAGGTAAGCTCCACATTGGTCAAGTAATTTAGGGTTGAAAAAAAAAAGTCATCTATGCCCTTAAAAAAAAAAAAAAAAAAAAAAAAAAGAGAGAAAGAAAAGGCAAAATGAAAAAGAGAAAAAGAAAAGAAAGAAAGCAAGAAAAAGGAATGAAATAATATCAGTTTTCAATCTCTTGGTTGTTTGAGCTACTATCCAAATTTTCCTACCTATTAGCCTGGCCAAGTTACAACATGTGAAGTCCTTTTGATCAATTGATGCATGTGTTTGATTCTTCAATTTTAAGAATTTTTGAGAATATAATCAAGCATATGGTAGTGTTATAGCTTTGAGTAATTGAGTGTTCATGATACCCTTAAACACCGAGTGTTGAGTGAACATTATTTATCTGTGAGGGTAATCAATGTAGACTTGCATCTTTAAGAAGCTGATGGCATTATTGGAAGTTCATGATATTGAGTCAGGCATGCATGGCATATTGTATCTGATAGTGTCTATGATTGTTATGTTGGATTAAGTGAATATTTCCTAGATTAAGTCTTTTACATTGCTGGGGACAACAACGTTTAAATCTGTGAATGGTTTGATGTGACTCTGGCAAGTGTGATTTTTCTGTGTTAAAATTGACAAGAATTGAGTCATAAGAGAGCAATTTAAATACATATTTGCTAATTATGTTGATTCTTTGTATGTCAATAATATGCACCTGTTAGTTGTGTTTTTACAGGAAAAAGAAGCGAAATTTGAATTCAAAATTTGAATTCAAAATTTGAATTCAAAACTGTTTTTAATTAATTCTTTCGTTACGTAATAAGTTTTAATTTAATTCTTCAGTTACGTAATAAAGTTTTAATTAAATCTTTACGTTATACGTTTCGGTAATAAAGTTGTAATTAATTATTACATTACACGTTTCAGGGGTAATTTTGGAAGATGCGGCGAAATCACTAGTTGCTACCTATGCAAAGGTTCCTCTCCACACACTCCATGACACACAATTCAGTCTTCAGAGGAAATCTCACACATTTTGATAATTCCATTCCATCTGGATCTGGAGAGACTGGAGGAGAAGGGCTCTGTGGCGTTCTTCGTTCTTCATCTTGTTCCAGTTAAAAAGCAAGAGATTCAAAAAATTGCGAGGATGAGCATTTAAACATTACATCATATTTCAAACTATCCTCAATTAGCGCCGAAGCAATTAAGGAAAGAATCTGTAATCAAAGCGCTGAGTCAAAGCACAGCTGGCACTGCAGCAAGTAATGATAGGATGCTTTGTCAGCATTACATCACGCTGAAGTGTCATCCTTATCTATACACGCAACATCACATGGACCACGCCCATAAACTCAAGTATAAAAAGGGTGGTCCTCCACCATTCCATTCAGGCAGATCTGGACAGGGAGAAGAAAGAGGCAGCTGTGGAGTTCTTCGCGTTCTTCGTTCTTCATCTTCATCTTCTTTTTCTTTCTCTTTTATTTTTAGTTTATGTTAAATTTTAGATCAGCGATCAGTATGTTGATCGGCTAGATCTTTTTATTGTAGTCAGGGTCACGATCCATATGTGAACCCTTGATGCGAAGGATTGGTTTATGGTTTTTGATTTATATAATTATCTTTATCATTACTCTGCGCGAATTTGATATCTTCTTTGTTAGAGTTGATCAATCTAATAGTTGGGGATATTCTGAGGATCAAAATCCTAGATAGGAATATTGGGGTTTTGATCTCGAAAGGGGGTAAGATAACAATCTGTATGCGTGCTAGGAATAGACGTGTACATGATTGCAGATGCTTAAATTATTGCACCCATTGCTTGATCCCATGAGAAACATTGCAAGGAATTGGGGTTTCTCATTGGATTAAAGGGTTAACCCTGCAAGGAATTGAGGGTTAACTATTAAATCTTTTGGATGATAATTTATCTGAGTAATTATATAAATAATTATTGTAAATCAATCCGGAGTAAAAAAGCGGGGATCATTTGGTGAATGAACCCTGGCTACAATGCTTTTCTCATATCCTTTTTACAAAACAATTTTTATTTTTATTGTTTTATTTCTCAAAACAAAAATACAAAAATAAGTCTTTTATTTTCAGATTTGAATTTCCATCAATTTGACAATATTTGTCACAACCCTATTTGAATTTTTCCATTCTTTGAGAAAAAGTTTAATTGATATTAGATCCCAATCCCTGTGGAGACGAACTTTTCTTATCACTTTATTACTTGTGCGATCGGTATACTTGCCGGAGAGCATCAATTTCCAAGATATTTTAATATCGGGACCAATTGATTGGAGTTGCGAAATGTTGATTGATTTTTAATATAAGAGGAAGATATCTCCTTGATTTCTAAGATATTTTACAAGGGATTGTTTTCTTAGGTGTAGACGACGAAAACAAATGTAAAACCAGTTGAGCGCTGATAGTTAATCTGTGTATCTGCTTAGAGAAATGACGAAATTAGGATTTTTTTGAGAGGGAATGAAATATATTTGTTTTAATATTCATAATTGAAATAAAATATTGTACAATCAAATAAAGATATTCTCAAGATTCAGAATATTTGTGATCGCGCTATCAAACCAACTATATATACAAAGCTTCCTTATGGTTCTCTTCCTTCTGTTTCTCTTACATTCTTTCTAATTCTATATGCAAATTATCAAAGATTCGATGGCTCCTATTTCATGTTCAAGGAAAGAGTTCAAACCCACCGATGATGAACTCATCCAATTGTTTCTTTACAATAAGGTCAATGGGAAACCATTGCCAACTGATGTTTCGATTCTTGAATATGACTTATATGGTGAAAAGAATCCTTGGGAGATTTGGGAAGCCTTTGGAAGTTCCAACTCTTATGGTGGAACTGACCTTTACTTCTTAACCACTTTAAAGAAAAAAATTTCCACTGGCTCACGCTCGGTTCGCACCATTGGATGTGGTTCATGGGAAGCTAAAGACGGTGGAAAAGATATTATGGCCAGTGGCACGATGCAATGTATCGGAACAAGGAGACATTTACGATTTGAAAAGAGTGGCACCATCCATGATGGTGCTTGGATCATGCATGAATATAGCATTGATTCATCCTTGTTAGATAATCCATCAGTAAGCACTTTGTGTACTCTATTATTTTTATTTGTATCTTTTCGTATTAAAATTTTTCTTGTTCTCTTTTAAGAATCTTGATCTTATTCGGTTTTACAAATGTTAAATTAATATCATATCTATCTTGTATGTAGGACAACAACTATGTTCTATGCAGATTTAGAAAGAATCTAAGACATGATCTTCACAAAAAACAGGGTGGGAAAAGAACTAGACAAGAAGACATCAATGTAACCCAACCGAGGAAGAGAGTTGTTCTTGGACTTAGAGCTTCCACCGTATATGTAAGTATTGTGCTATATTTATTAAATTAAACGGAAATTTTAATAAAATTTAAAATATTTAGATAAAAAAATATCTAAAAGTTTAAGGGGTGATATATATTTAATTTAGATAAAATTTAAAAATATATATCAAAAGAGAAAATTTTAGAATTATAAAGAAAGTTAAGAATGGTGTGTTATTCTTTTTCAAGATTTTGATTATTATTTTTTTACATTTTAGTGATTCTGAGCATAATTTATACAAGTGATCACACATCTCTTTAAAATTATTTTCTTGCATTCTCTGTTTTAGGTCGATAGGAATGTTGGTTCAGTGGAAGACATTCATCACGAACCAAGAAACCAAGTTGAATGTGGAGACAAAAGGATGAAGGAGGTGGAGATTTCCAATGAGTTCGTATACAAGGAACAAGAAGATGATGATCTTACCACGACTTGGCCACAGTTAATTTCGTTGCATATGAGAGAGGCTAATGGAGTCTTAGTCCAAGAAGTAAATTTTTTTTTATTTTTTTTTTATTTTTTATTTTTTACATTTTAGTGATTCTAAGCATAATTTATACAAGTTGGTCACCCATCTCTTTAAAAAAAAATTCTTGCATTCTCTGTTTTAGGTCGATAGGAATGTTAGTTCAGTGGAAGACATTCAACATCAACAAAGAAACCAAGTTGATTGTGGAGACAAGAGGATGAAGGAGGTGGAGATTTCCAATGAGTTCGTATACAAGGAACAAGAAGATGATGATCTCACTATGACTTGGCCAGAGTTATTTTCGATGCAGATGAGAGAGGCTAATGAAGTCTTAGTCCAAGAAGAAGAGATCCAAATGCTTCCCAATACATTTTACCATGAACTTTTATTGGAGAGGTTACCGCCATTCTACTTACAATTTTCCATTGGTCTTTGATGTGCCTCTGGTATGTGATGTTTTCCAAGTCAAAAATAATAAGAAATTAGTCATAAAAGAGCATTTTCTGTATATTAATCACTTTTATTATTTACTTTTTCCATTTCAGTTTATTTTTCATTTTTTTATAGGTTAAAGTGTGAAGAAATACGAAATTTGAAAAAAAACAAGGATTTAGCGCTAATCATGCGGGCATCATGAATGCAGTCCTTGATTTGTGGAGTCACGGATTTGGCGCTGATCATGCGGGCGTCATGAATTCAATCCTTGAATTATGGAGTTGATGAAAACAGGAATTTATTCTAATAAATGAGAGATTATGACCTGATCGCGGATTTGGCGCTGATAGCGCGGGCGTCATAAATGCTGTCCTTGAATTGTGGAATTGTGATGAAAATGGAAAATCAATCAAAATAAATTCGGGAATTATGACCTGATTGATTAGTTGGCTTTATAAAGGCGTGTCCTTCACAGAATTATGGGATCCACATTCTTCAGAAAGCAGCTGTCGTGCTCAGAGAAAGAGTTTTCTTCTTCTTCTTTTTCTTCTTTTTCTTTTCATTTTACAGTTTATGTTATATCTTTGTAGATCAGTCATGACAATGGTTGGCTAGATCTACTTTATTGTGGTGAGGGTCACAACCCTTGATCCCTTGTAATTTGGTTAATTTTACATTTGTTTATCCAATAGAATTCATTTTCCTTTATTCTTTATCTCCTAATTCTTTTATATCTGATCACTCTAATGAGATTGCGAGGGTTAGGGTTTGTAATAGGGATATTAGGATTCTAATTCCTGACAAAAAGGAAAATAACTGTTCATGTATGCACTAGGGATACACTACATGAACCGCAAACGTGCAAGATTCACTAATTCAAAAGTTTAACCTAAGAAGGGATTTCTAAGGGATTAGGATTCTAATAGGGTTAATAAAGTTAAAGTCACTAAGAAATTAGGGCTTAACTAATCAATTAAAAGATGGTGAATCGTTTGATAAATGGTAAATTTAATGTAAACGTTAATCCAGATTACAAGGTGGGGATCGTAAAGGTATTTGTTTCTCTTACCGCAATATTTTCTCTATTATTTTCCAATCTTTTAATCTTCTGTTCTTAAATTTCTGAAAGAACTTCTAAATTATTTATATTTTTTTAAATTGTTCTCATTTTTCATAAACCATAGTCATTCTAAAACCAATTTCCTTTTCCAACTTAAGGGAAATAGTTAGATTAATACTTGGTGCATTAATCCTCGAGAGAACGATATTTCACTTATCACTTTATTACTTGGAACGATCAGTACATTTGCCGATTATTCAACAAGTTTTTGGCGTTGTTGCCGGGGATTAATTATAAGTAAATAATTAAGGGTTTTGTAAATTCAACAAGTTCTTGAATTTCTTGTATTCTTTTAATTGTTAAGGGTTTTGCAAATAATGATAATAATAATAAAAAAAATCCATATTTTGGTTTGTTTGAACTTATAAGTAAGGTGGGTAGCTTTCTTTTACTTTTTGGAACTTCCATGAACAATGACCACCTTACGGTAGGAATAGATCATTTCATGTCCCTTCTTAACATGATAATGAAAATTTTTAGTTATTCCGCAAATCAATTGATAACACATTTAATGATAAAGCTCATAAATCACAGAAGATAGAACTGTCATTTTAGTTCTTGTCTATTGACAATAAATGATTAAATTTTTTCATATTTTCCACGTAATATGATCTTGTTAAATAGATACTCTAGTCAATCTAGTGGATCCGTATCCTATTAATCTTGTGGGTAAAAAAAGACAAATTTTGGTGCAAAAAAAATTCTTGATTTTGTTTCTAAATATGATTGGTGTCATGTTTTTTTTTCAGTGTTATTAAACCCGGACCGACCCGGTTGGGTCGACCCAAAAACTGATAAACCGGTCATATAACCGGTCCGGTTGAAGCAACGGACCGGCCATGCATTAGACCCGGTGCGACCCGGCCGGTTTTTATGAAAACCAGTGACCCGGCCCGGTCACAAAAAAAAATTCCAATTTTTTTTCAAAATATAAATCATAATGGATATATTTGAATACTTTTTTTACTTATTGACTTACATAAGTTGTGTATTTACAATATTAATATTATCTCAATTATGCATTAGGCAATTTTTTTGATTTCATTTAAAGTTAGAGATGTCATTTTCTGAACCTAAAGCCACGTATCACGATCATTATTTTTTGTTTGATCCTTTATTGGATAATAATATGTGATTTATTATTTTTTGTATTAAAATATTTGAAATTTTAATCATTTTTTTATATTTGAGTATGTTTATAATTTTTTAATATAAATTATAAAGATAATTACCGGGTCATGCGGTTGAACCAGTGACCCACTGGTTGAACCAGTGACCCAATGACCCAGTACCTCGACCAGGTCAATGAGCGGGCCGGTTTTAATAACATTGATTTTTTTAATCAAGTTCAAATTAAATACCTTTCATGAAATAGTTTAATTTGTAAAATCCATGAAATAATTTCCACTAAGAATTGTATTGTAACAATTTCATATTCAATGCACAACAATTTATTTACGGAACAGAGTTATGGCAACTAAGGTGTATTATATAACCTTTATAATTGTAATTTTTACTCCAAGACATAAATTCGTTGCAGATGAGAGAGGCCAGTGGCGGAGCCACTTGGTTGCTGGGGGTGGCCTTGGCCCGGGCTAAATTTTAACAAATTATATTTATCGTCTATAATTATATAATTAATTATAATTTGGCCCAGTCTAAAACTGCAACTTGGCCCGGGCTAAAATTTGTAATTTGGTCATATCAAAAAATTAAAATATATTTTGTGAGAGATTTGGGTAAGTTGTGTTAAGTTATGTGTTCCATTTTCACTTATATAAAAAAATATTAAAATATATTTAATAAAATTATAACTCTTTTTATGTTCTCTGCTCAGGTGTTTTGTATTTAATATAATTTAAATATATTATAATATGAACTAACAAAAATTAAGAAAAATAAATACACATATAATTTTTTGACCCAGGTTCCAATTAGAGCCCGGCTCCACCACTGCTTATTTATATTATTATTTTTATTTAAAATTTAATTTTTATAAGATAAGTAAATAAATTTACTATAACTAAACTTGTTGTGAGAGAAAAACTAGTTCTTCTTAGAAAATAAAAAAATACATATGAAAATTGAAAAGTTAAAAATATATATCGCATGTAATTTATAACCCAACCAATTCAAATGACACAAATTATATAATTATATATTGGGAAAAATGTTTATCCTTTAAAATGACACAACTTATATCTTTTCACTCTCACAAAGACGTGGGACCCACACCTTTATTTTTCTGTCAACTCTATCTCTTCCTTTATCTATCTCTCTCTTAAAATGACACAGCTTTACATCCTTTAAAATGACACACACTTTTCCATTATATATTTAGCCTTACTTTTATTTATTATTTTAAGGTTACTCACGTATTTTTCATTGTAAAAGTAAGTGGATTAAGATTTTTTATTATCTCATATTATTCGTGTTGTAATATGTCAATTGACATAATAAAAATGTCATGTTAGTGTCGAGAACATACAATATTTGCTGAAATATTCAAGTGTGATGAGTCCCACATTAGTTGGTAATTGGCTAAGTGAAGAGTATATAAGTGGAAGGACTCATGAACCCAATGCCTTAAGCTTTTGGGTTGAGATGTGATGTTGGATCCATTTGATATGGTGGTTTAGCTTAGCCCATTGGTGGTGTGCCCCGCCACACGCTTCTCTATAGACCCGCCTGACATTGATTAGAAATCGACAATCACGTAAATCGCAAACAAAAAGAGAAATAGAGAGAATAGTCACAATGATTTATCCTGATTCACCCAATTTAGGCTACGTCTAGCTTATATGTACTATATTCACCTCATCGCCACTCATTACAAGTCACTTGATTTACAAAGCGAATATAAATAGGATTAGAAAAAACCCTAACAACAGCTATTCATGGGCCCAAGCCCAAACTACCAAGAAAAGGGAAAGTTACAATAAATCATTAGATAAAAAAATTAATGGTATCACATGCTTACAAATCAGAGTCGTTGATCTTTTTTGATCTAACGATTCTTAGATTAGGTATCAAACTTCAAATTTGACACTGGTGTCAAAAGATCCTTCCTCATATATAGGGGTGATAATAAGGCCAGGGGCCCGACAGGGGCCTTAGGCCCGGCCTCCATCGGCCCGGCCCGGCCTTCCTTTTTCAGTTGTTGGGCTCAAACCTGTACTCATGTAAAAGCCCGATTAGTTAAAAGGCTTCAGGCTGTATATGAAAGACCCGGCCTTCAAGCCTTCAAGGCCGGCCCGTTTACGTTAGCCTTTTTTTATACCAATTATTCAAAAGTCCTTATCTGTTCTCTTTCTCCTAAATATATTTTTCACCAGCCCTAACCTATCCCAGCAAACGCAGACCCAACATATTTGTCTCTATTTCGACCCTTGTTCGAGGAACTTCGAGCTGTCCATCAAATCTGATATAATCACAAAGACTCACAAGTCACAACCCACCACTTTGGTTCAATCTCATTTCAGGTTTGTAATTTTTGCTGCCATCCCTAGATTTTATAGGGGAGATTTCTTGCATTATTGTACGAAAATCAGCCTGCCATTATGCAGAGATGTAATAAAATGCCGACACAGCATGTGCACATAAAGATTAATAATAAACAATGAATTTTGGAATGTTAATACACAGGCATCCATTATCCCTCTATTTTTTTTATTGAATTTCCATCAAATCCTATAACACGTAAGGCTATTACTTTGAATTTCCACGTAATAACACGTAAGGCTAATACACAGACATCCATTTTGATGTTATAATTGCAAGTACTCTAACTTCTTCACAATTTGATTTTTATTTTCTTTTATTAGAATTTTGTGATACTTGACTTGATGGAAGATCCTATTACTTTGTGCATTCACATATACATATTTTGTCGACTTTGTTACATTACAGATCGCGAGGTTGATATATATATATATATATATATATATATATATATATATATACATACATATATATATATATACATATATATATACATATATACAGTCGCATCTGAATCAACATTTAGTGCTGGAGGAAGAGTCATTGATGCTTATCGGGCAAGTTTGACAGAAAATACAGTTCAAGCATTAATTTGCGGTGCAGATTGGTTACGTAATAAGTATGACATAAAGAAAAAGCAGAAGGTATTAATTTTCTTAATTTAGATTGTTTTATATCTTATGATATTATAATTGAATATCAAAAACAATCCGACTTGTTTTTTGTTTTTTATGTAGGAGGAGGCAACATCGCAATATATTAAATTGTTGATATGAGTATATTAAATTGTTTAAGCAGAATTTGTAGTTTTTTTGTTCTTTTGGATTTGCAGAATTTGGTACTACTTTAGTTTATTGATTAAGTAGATTTTTTGAATGATTCTGTTCTATATTATGTTTTTTGGGTATACATTGAATTTATGAATCTTTGTGGAATTATTAGTGCTGTAATGCTGTTGATTGTATATTCTATTTGGATATACATTGAATTTTTGTGTTTTTTTTAAAGGCTAACAGGCTTCATACAGGCTTTTATTTTTTGTAAATAAACCAGGCCACAGGCCAATATTATATTCGTGACAGGTAACAGGCTAAGGCCAGTCAGACACGTTTAAATACAGGCTTGGCCCATTAAGATCAAAGCTCGGCTCGGCTCGGCCCGTTAACACCCCTACTCATATATATATATATATATATATATATATATATATATATATATATATATATACACGAAAAATTAAAAATTCAATCACTGGACTATCTAGTGAGTGAATTTTAACTATGTCTTCCCGTGAGAACATAGTGCAAAAATATTACAATGGTGTTCTTCAGGTGTTCTCCCGGGAGAACATAGTTATAATTTTACTATAACTGTGTTCTCGCGGGAGAATATAGTGTACTGGACCAATTTTTGCATCTAGTCACTGTACACTCATCAAGCATATATATATATATATATATATATATATATATATATATATATATATATATATGGAGGAGGGTATAAGCTCGGCGAACTAGAAAATGATGAAAGATAGATATAATAACATAGTAATCACATCGGGCCAGTAACTTTTAGGGCTTGTTTGGTGGATATGATAGGATAAGGGTAGGATATGATATGGGGCTGATAAGCCGATATCATGTCCTATGTTTGATGAGCACCTGATTAGCAATCTATAAAATTATGTAGAATGAGAAAGGAGAAAGAAAAAACAAAATATAATGCAATAAATACAAATATATTGGGTAGTGATGGGACGTAAATTCGTTCCCATCTAAGCCCATTTTGATGGAAAAATACCATTCGTTCCATCATCTGATGAGCAACTTCAGCATGAAAATCACTTGTTTTACACTTTTGTGACAAAAATACAGTGGGGGAACAGATGATGACTAACCCTTTGGAAAACATATTAAAAGGGGAACAGATTGAGTGCATTTATTGCACCTGCTACACTCATTTAATGCTTCTGAACACTTTACAGGAAACGTGGAAACAACGTTTTCTTAAAACAGAGGCGGTGCACCACATAAGCATCCAGAAACGTGAACAACAGGGAATGAAGAGTTCTCATTGGCTGAACAAATAACAAGATGTAAGAACCCGCACCGCTAATTAAGGAGATTAATAAATTAATTGTGATAATTAGGAAATAATTCCATAATTGACCATAATAATTATTATGTGGCTTTAATAATTATAGTAAGTGGCTAAAAATGCTGAAAGTCACTTTTCGGGCGAAAAGCGTAGATACCGATTCTGCTACCCGGTATAAATGCGTACCGGTGAAGTATCATGGAAAATTATAATAAGTGCATGATAATTACTAGAATAATATGTAGGACTTGTAAAACAAGTTTCAAGTCAAAATAATGAGAACTGGTGCCAGAACTGATACTGGCTATGGAAAATCGCGTACTGGAAAGGTGCTCCGAAAAATAAAATAAAAATATGCAAAGTCTTAGAAAAATGAGTAGTTTAAGATTCCAAAGTTTGGGATTAAAATGTTTTGCGTAGCTATTAATACTAATACTGCGCGTTTAATGCCCAAGTGGCTATAAATACACTTACTTAGGGCACATAACCCTAGGTATTCAGAATTACATTTGTGCCACATGATTTTTCTGGTTCCTTTCAGCTGCCACCTTCTCTTCTGCACTCCATAGCTTCTTCTTCACATATTTCACCAAAGTTCACCTTTGGTCATAGTTCCTTCACCAAAATAGTTAAGTATTGTGAGGACAAGCCTTGTGTGAGTTAAAGATCCTTATTTTCTGAGTTTAGGCTGCTGTGTGAGGGGTTTGTGGGCTGTATTGGTGTTCTCATTGGTGTGAGCCTTTGTTCATGCCATTGGAGGCCTCAAGGAGCCATTGTTGAAGAGAAAGGTCCAACCTTGTGGGGTATTTTCGTTCTCTTGCAAAGTCAGAATCTTTGAGCCTTGCCGGAGAGCTCCAAGAGCCTTCTTTGTTGCTGAGTTTGGACTCCATAGGTATACCTTCAACATTCCCTTTGAATTTTCATGAAAATGGCTTGTTTTGATCATGAAAATAGATAACTTTAATTAATCATGTTAAAGGTTGTTAATCCATGCCTAATAAGTACTGTTGAACATCTGTTTTAGGTCAAAACCGGACCTTGGGTCATGGGGTGGCATTTTGGCTTCGGATTATGCAGAAAAAAAATCTGCAGAAAACTATTTTGCCCGCGTGGTAGTTGTAACAGCCCGTGTTAACCCGGTTTATTAACATACTATCGAATTAAGCCACGCTTAATAAAAATGCGGAATAACTTTTTCTTTAATTCAATTATGACGTCATTAACCTTAGGCAAGTTGATTACTTAATCAATTTCATAAAACAATTCATGTATGTGAATTGCAAGACAACTAACTGAAACACCTCATATATAAATATAAAGTGAGTATCTAAGTCACAGGACTACATCACATAGCCTGGACCAAAATCCTGATACATTAATACAGCTTTAACTTAAACAAGACATACTTCAATCTATGTGGCATGGAAAAACCCCATGCTCACCAAATAAGGCAAAAATGCCCAACATCAGTCTCAACTCAAATATCATAATGATAGCATAAAACATAAACAACGGTCAATATCCAGCATCCAACACGTCAGTATATCATAGTAATATCTAACTCAGCTCTGGCCTCCTGCCACTAGGAGTCTCAACCCCTGGGTTCCCTGAACCTGAAATAAGCGTCCCCAAACGTGGGGTGAGATTAAATCTCAGTAAGACAAGGGGTCCTAAAGGATCTTCCACCCTAAGCTCACTTGCATGTGCAATATAAGTTCAATTAGCAGTATTTCCAATATTAGTTCCAAAAGTATGCAGTGCAACAGATATTCGTGCCATGTGTGTTTATACTATCTACTGGCCATAGAAATGTAGGAATACATCTATACCCACATGAGTACAAGGAACACCGCTTGCACCTCACCCACAGCCTCACCATATCGTATGTACCACATACTCAGGCTTACCGTAAAGGTGGACACCACATGCATATCATAAAGGCACAATGCATATAATAGCTCAACAACATTTCCAAATATCAAAAGCATGTAATACAACATGCATATAACCATATCCCCATGGGACATGGTGGAACCACAACATGGCTGAACCGAGGACACGAAAGCTTACCTTGGAAGCAATCAATCCAAGCCAAAAGTCTAACCACTCTCACAGTCCAAACACAGCAGTATCATAATCTGTTATGGACCAATAATATATCATTAATTATGCATCACAAGCATACAATTTAAAGACCACGCCTTTCCTTTACGTTTTACGTCTTAAGGCTTCCAACAAAGCCATAAGCCCATAATCACATGATTCTGACTTAGTTCATTAATTACAGAAGTCCAACTCCCTTACTCTAGGGTCCACAAACCCCCAATAGCTTACTGTACACACAACACAGCTACTGTTATTCGAAATCCCAGAATATTCGGATATTCCCCGGGGACATATCCGGATATTCAATATCGGGATATCACATTGACCATATCCGGATATTCAATATCCGGATATCCAGATCCCCATATCCGGATATCAATATCCGGATATCAATATCCGGATATCTGTTCGACAAATATCCGGATATTTCACGACAGAATGCAGTTCTGCATTTTCGTGAATATCCAGTCCAAAGGATCCAACTTTAACCGATTAAAGACACTTAAACATGCATTTCTAGGTGTGTTTAACCTTACCCACCCTTAAGTTATCAACTTAGTTCAATACATGCATCAAGGTTCAATTTTTAAGCATATAAGCACATGATCATGGTTGGTATAACTTACCAAAGTTCAAAACTCAGCAAGAAGGCCCTTGGAGCTCACCAAACAGCTTCCAAAACTCAGCCATAACAAGGTGCGCGAAAATAGCACCACAAAAGTTGGTTCTTTCCCAACAAAGGTCACCACTTGGACCTCAAATGCCATGATCATGGCTCACCACACTCAACTCCCCAAACCAGCCCTCAAAACTCAACCCACAGTGGCTGAGTGTGCAGAAAATGCAGTCTCACACTCTCACAACCCACCCAACCAAGTGTTTGCAAGAAGAAAGTGTGAAGAACTTAAGGAAATGAGGTGACTTGAAGGTTTTTCCCAAGCAAGGTGGCCAAGGAGAAGGGTGGCAGCAAGAGAGACTCAAGCTGCAGCCAAAAGTCACGTAGGAAAGATTTCTAGGGTTTTGTGCCCACTAGTAAGAGTATAAATAGCCACATGGCCACTTAACGCGCAATATTAACATTAATAGCTACGCAAAAGATCTTAATCCCAAACTTTGGAATCTTAACCTACTAATTTTTCTAAGATTTTTCATGTTTTTTTTATTTTTCGGAGCACCTTTCCGGTATGCGCTTTTCCATAGCCAATATCAGTTCTGGCATCAGATCTCATTATTTTGACTTGAAACTCGTTTTACAAGTCTTACATATTATTCTAGTAATTATCATGCACTTATTATAATTTTCCGGGATACTTCACCGGTACTCATTTATACCGACTAGTAGAACCGGTATCTGCACTTTTCTTCCGAAAAGCGTTTTTCAGCATTCTTACCCACTTACTATAATTATTTAAGCCAAATAATAATTATTAAGTTCAATTATGGAATCATTTCCTAATTTATCATAATTAAATCATTAATTACCTTAATTAGCGGTGCAGGTTTTTACAATAATCGATTATCTTTGCCTGGTAATCGGTTACCATGTGCAGTGATCGATTACCTTGCTGGTGTTAATCGATTACCATGTACAGTAATCGATTACCATGCCTTGGTAATCGATTACCACGCCTTGGTAATCGATTACCACATGTGAAAATGACCAGAAACCAATTTTAAAGCGTGGGAAAGTCCCCTTTTGGGCATGATAGCCTAGGGAGTTGGTGTTACTGTTAGTAAACAGTGATACCTTTAATTGAGGGACTTAATACTTGACCTTAATGAACTAAAAAGATGTAAATGAAAAAGGAAATGAGGTCATAATGAGATGAATCTTTAAAGTATGGTTATTGATCATATTTATGATATAAACAGACTGTGATTGTGCTGTTTGGTGACCTTGGGCTAGTGTGGATTCTTGGTTTGGACGGATAGCTTGAGAGGTAAGCTTTCGTGTCCTCGGCTTTGCCATTGTTTGGTTCCACCATTGCCCATGGGGGGATGGTTTATATGCATGATGTGTTTTCATGTACTGTTTTTGTGAAATACTAATGAGCTATTAAGTGCAATCTCTTATAATATGTATGTGGCGTTAGCTCACATGGGAAGCCGGGTGGGTGGTCCTGTGAGCAAGTGCAGCGAATGGCTAGTACTGTGTAGGTTTAGATGGATTCCTACACTTCTCTGATCAGTAGATTTGTTATAACACACATGACATGATTATTTGTTGCATTGCACTGTTTTGGAACTTATATTGGATAAATGCTTTTGAACTTATATTGCACATGTAAGTGAGTTTGGGGTGGAAGATCCTTGAGGACCCCTTGTCTTACTGAGATTTCTTGTTTAGAGATCTCACCCCACGTTTGGGGACGCTTATTTCAGGTTCAGGTAACTTGGGGGCTGATGCCTCTGGCGGCAGGAGGCCGGAGCTTAGTTGAGTTTACATGCTTGTGCTGATATGTCGGATATGTTGTTGCAATTATGCTTAGTTTCATTTATGCTTATGCTATTGCTATTGAGACTGATGGGCTTTGTTACCTTATTTTGAGTGAACATGGGGGTTGTCCATGCCACGATTGACTTGTCTTTATGGGTTAGTTGGAGTTGTATAAACTATTAGGTTTTGTCCGGTCTACGTGTTGTAGTACTGCGAATAGAGACATATGTTATTACTCTATTTTATGAGGTATTTCAGTTAGCTGTCTTGCAATTTACATACATGCAATGTTTTAATGAAAATGAATTAAGTAATACCACTTGGTAATGATAATGACATCATAATTGAAAAGAAAAAGATATTCCACAAAGTCTTAATTAAGCGTGGCTTAATACGATGACATGTTAACACACCGGGTTAACACGAGGTGTTACATTTTATGGTATCAGAGCACTTTCTAGGGAAAAAGCCTATATGTGTTGCAATAACTTAGGATGCTTTTGCAGTGTGTCTATCATTTATTCTCTCTGATTGGTTTGTATTATGATAATGCATATGTGACCACACTGTGTGGGCTGATCAAATCATTCTTTGTGTAACTTGTGCAGAGTCATGGTACAGCCAAGGAGGAACCAGGGTAATAATGGGGATCAACCTGATCCTATCCTGGCTGCATTTCAGAGATGCAGGCGGCCCAACTAGCCGACCAGGAGGCCATGCGAATGGCAAGCCAGGCCATGCTGGACGCCGCTAGAGAGGCGAATAGGAAGGCCACTGAGGACGTATTGGAGGCCAACCGTCTGGCGAACATGACCATGATGAGGGTTATGTTGGAGGAGATGAGGGCTGGTCCTGCTATTGGCCAGTACCCTCCGCCACCACCTCCACCGTCGCCGCCACCTCTACCTCCACCCATTCTACAGGAGGACAACCAGAGTCATATGGGCGATGGCAGTCACCTTACAGGGGCCATGCAGGCTGTCCCTGTCTTCGCTGAGGATCGAGATGAGATCGACCGCCGGCTGAATGCTTTCTGGAAGCATAGGCCACCTTCATTTGATGGATCCTTCGATCCTATTGCTGCTGCGAGATGGCTTCAAGCGCGACAAGATTTTTCGGGTTATGCAGTGTACGGACCCGCAGAAGCTGATGTTCGCCACCTATATGCTGGGAGGCGATGCCCATGAGTGGTGGACGAACACCTCTTATGTTTTCGAGATGCAGGGTCATGTGATGACGTGGCCGATCTTTGAGGATAGCTTTCTGGGTCGATACTTCCCTTATGAAGCGCAGGAGAGGAAGCAAGAGGAGTTTGGCAGGTTGGTGCAGGGCTCGTTGTCTGTGGACGAGTACTTGGCCAAGTTTAATGAGCTGGTTAAGTTTTCTCAATTCAAGATAGAGAGACCTACTCCAGTGTTCTTGGCTGGTAAGTTCCGCAGGGGACTTAATGATGACATTGCTGGGCACCTTGCTGGTTTCGCTTCGAGAGACTTCGGGGCTTTGGTGCAGCAGTGCAGAGATATTAAGGATTATTGCCGTGAGAGCAAGGCCAAGAGGGCCAAGGTCGACGAGCCGAAGGGAACATGTGGTTCCACTTCCTGGAAGGACAGGAAGTTTGCTGGGAAAGGCAAGGGAAAACAGTTGACGACAAGGCAGGCGCCTGGTCAGTTCAAGAGGACTTCTACTCCAGGGGGTGCAGCGAGACCTCCGCCTCCCAGATGTACGGGTTGCGGGAGGACTCATTTGGGGCCGTGTGCTATGGGTCAACTGATCTGTTTCCATTGTGGCAAGGAGGGCCACTATTCCAGAGATTGCCCTTATTCTACGGGGAGAGCTGCTGCAGTCCAGGCAGTTCCGCTTCAGATGGTTCCCCTTCCACCTACAGTTGCACCTGCAGTGCCACCTACCACCGGTCGTGTGTATAAACTGGACCGCCAGCAGTCAGACAGGGCTCCGAACCTTGTCAGAGGTACCGTCACCATTGGTGGTTCTGCTATTGATGTCTTGTTTGACTCAGGGGCTACGCACTCGTTTATTGCTATCCCGATTGTTGTGGGGCTAGAGTTGCCCATTACTGTGCTTTCTCCACCGATGCGGGTGACCACCGCCACTGGAGAGAGATGTAAGACCTCCAATGTTCATCGTGATGTGGCGCTTCAGTGGGATGGCCGTGACTTCTCGGTAGATCTTATAGGATTGCCGATGGCTAACCTTGAGATTATTCTGGGCATGGATTGGTTGTCCAGAAACTATGCATTGATTGATTGTTGTGCCAAGAGAGTGGTGATGTCTCTAAGCGGATCCACAGCCAGTTCCTCACCGTTCATTTTAGTCCTGCAGGCAATGAGGGCCTTGAGAGCAGGGGCATTTGGCTATGTCATGTTGGGAGGTTTGGTGAGTGGGACACAGGAGGATCTCACTGGCATTCCTGTGATGAAGGAATTTCTCGAGGTGTTTCCTGAGGAGATTCCTGAGTTTCCGCCACAGAGGGAGATAGAGTTCTCCATTGACTTGTTGCCTCGTGTGGGGCCTATTTCATTAGCTCCATATCGGATGTCGCCATCGGTGTTGGCTGAGCTGAAGAAGCACATTGAGGATCTTTCGGCGAAAGACTTCACTCGGCCGAGCGTGTCTCCATGGGGAGCACCGGTCATCTTCGTGAAGAAGAAAGATGGGACTATGCAGTTGTGCACCGGCTACAGACAGTTGAACAAGGTGACAATCAAGAACAAGTATCCCCTCCCATGCATTGATGATTTTTTGGATCAGCTCAGGGGTGCTTGCGTATATTCCAAGATTGATCTCCGGTCCAGATACAATCAGATTCGGGTAAAGCCAGAGGATGTCCCGAAGACCGCATTTCGTTCGAGATACGGTTATTATGAGTATTTGGTGATCCCTTCGGACTCACCAATGCACCCGCAGTGTTCATGGACTACATGAACCAGATTTTCCAGCATTATCTGGATCAGTTTGTGATCGTCTTCATCGATGACATCTTGATTTACTCCAAGACTGAGGAGGATCATGCTGAGCATTTGAAGATTGTGTTGCAAGTGCTAAAAGAGAAAAAGTTATATGCCAAGCCGTCGAAATGTGAGTTTTGGCTCAAGTCGGTAAAGTTTCTGGGTCATGTGATTTCCGCTGATAGAGTTGCAGTTGATCCTAATAAGATTGAGGCCGTGATGGATTGGGAGAGGCCCAAGACTGTTACAGAAGTGAGGAGCTTCTTAGGTTTGGCTGGGTACTACAGGAGGTTCATTGAGGGATTCTCCAAGATGGTGTTGCCACTTACTCGCCTTACCCGAAAGGAGACTCCATTTGTTTGGACTTATGAACGTGAGGAGTGCTTCCAGGAGTTGAAGGAGAGACTGACTACCGCACATGTGTTGGTGCTTCCTGATCCTGCGGAGCAGTTTGAGCTGTATTATGATGCCTCTGGGAAGGGGCTAGGCTATGTGTTGGTGCAGAAGAAGAAAGCTGTTGCTTATGCTTCGAGGCAGTTGAAGCCTCATGAGGAGAAATACCCGACTCATGACTTGGAGTTGACAGCCATTGTTTTTGCTTTCAAGATTTGGAGGCATTACTTGTATGGCATGAAATTTGCTGTGTTCAGTTACCATAAGAGCTTAAAGTATCTGTTTGACCAGAAGGAGCTGAACATGAGACAGAGGAGATGAATGGAGTTCTTGAAGGATTACGACTTTGAGTTGAGGTACCATCCTGGCAAGGCCAATAAGTGATAGACAGGCACTCAGAGTGAGGAAGCTGAGCTCACGGTTTATTGGGCCATATCAGATCCTTGGTAGAGTAGGACTTGTTGCCTACCGGCTTGCCTTGCCTCCGAACTTGGCCAACATTCATGACGTGTTTCACGTGTCTCAGCTTCTGAGGTACATCGTAGATCCATCGCACTTGGTGCAACAGGATGATATGGAGGTTCGGGAGAACCTAAAGACTCCCGTCGGATCACTGAAGATTCTCGATCGCGGCGAGAAGCAACTGAGGAGTAAGACCATTCCGATGGTCAACGTGCAGTGTGGACTGGGCGGACTCCCGAGGAGTGCACTTGGGAGCGAGAGGACGAGCTTCTCCGGCAGTACCCCGTCTTTCGAGACAGGTATGTTTCAGATTTTGAGGACAAAACTCTTAAAAAGGTGGGGTGAATATAAGAACCCGCACCGCCAATTAAGGAGATTAATAAATTAATTGTGATAATTATGAAATAATTCTATAATTGACCATAATAATTAATATGTAGCTTTAATAATTATAGTAAGTGGCTAAAAATACTGAAAGTCACTTTTCGGGCGAAAAGCGCAGATACCGGTTCTGCTACCCGGTATAAATGCGTATCGGTGAAGTATCCTGAAAAATTATAATAAGTGCATGATAATTACTAGAATAATATGTAGGACTTGTAAAACAAGTTTCAAGTCAAAATAATGAGAACGGGTGCCAGAACTGATAAGGCTATGGAAAAGCGCGTACCGGAAAGGTGCTCCGAAAAATAGAACAAAAATATGAAAAATCTTAGAAAAATGAGTAGGTTAAGATTCCAAAATTTGGGATTAAAATGTTTTGCGTAGCTATTAATGCTAATACAACGCGTTTAATGCCCAAGTGGCTATAAATACACTTACTAAGGGCACAAAACCCTAGGTACTCAGAATTACATTTGTGCTATGTGATTTTTCTGGTTCCTTTCAGCTGCCACCTTCTCTTCTCCACTCCATAGCTTTTTCTTCACATATTTCACCAAAGTGATCACCTTTGGTCATAGTTCCTTCACCAAAATGGTTGAGTATTGTGATGACAAGCCTTCTGTGAGTTAAAGATCCTTATTTTCTGAGTTTAGGCTACTGTGTGAGGGGTTTGTGGGCTGTGTTGGTGTTCCCATTGGTGTGAGCCTTTGTTCATGCCATTGGAGGCCTCAAGGAGCCATCTTTGAAGAGAAAGGTCCAACCTTGTGGGGTATCTTCCTGCTTTTGCAAAGTCAAAATCTTTGAGCCTTGCTGGAGAGCTCCAAGAGCCTTCTTTGTTGCCGAGTTTGGACTCCATAGGTATACATTGAACATTCCCTTTGAATTTTCATGAAAATGGCTTGTTTTGATCATGAAAAGAGATAACTTTGATTAATCATGTTAAAGGTTATTAATCCTTGCCTAATAAGTACTGTTGAACATCTGTTTTGGGTCAAAGTCGGACCTTGGGTCATGGGGTGGAATTTTGGCTTCGGATTATGCAAAAAAAATCTGTAGAAAACTGTTCTACCCACGTGGTAATCGATTATCTTTGGCTGGTAATCGGTTACCATGTGCAGTAATCGATTACCTTGGTGGTGTCAATCGATTACCATGTACAATAATCGATTACCATGCCTTGGTAATCGATTACCACCTGTGAAAATGACTAGAAACCAGTTTTAAAGCGTGGGAAAGTCCCCTTTTGGGCATGATGGCCTAGGGAGTTGGTGTTATTGTTAGAAAACAGCGATACCTTTAATTGAGGGACTTAAAACTTGACCTTAATGAACTAAAAAGATGTAAATGAAAAAGGAAATGAGGTCATAATGAGATGAATCTTTAAAGTATGGTTATTGATCATATTTCTGATATAAACAGACTGTGATTGTGCTGTTTGGTGACCTTGGGCTAGTATGGACTCTTGGTTTGGACGGATAGCTTGAGAGGTAAGCTTTCGTGTCCTCGGCTTTGCCATTGTTTGGTTCCACCATTGCCCATGGGGGGATGGTTTATATGCATGATGTGTTTTCATGTACTGTTTTTTTGAAATGCTAATGAGCTGTTAAGTGCAATCTCTTATAATATGTATGTGGTGTTAGCTCATATGGGAAGCCGGGTGGGTGGTCCTGTGAGCAAGTGCAGCGAATGGCTAGTACTGTGTAGGTTTAGATGGATTCCTACACTTTTCTGATAAGTAGAATTGTTATAACACATGATATGGTTATTTGTTGCATTGCACTGTTTTGGAACTTATATTGGATAAATGCTTTTGAACTTATATTCCACATGTAAGTGAGCTTGCGGTGGAAGATCCTTGAGGACCCCTTGTCTTACTGAGATTTCTTGTTTAGAGATCTCACCCCACGTTTGGGGACGCTTATTTCAGGTTCAGGTAACTTGGGGGCTGATGCCTCTGGCGGCAGGAGGCCGGAGCTTAGTTGAGTTTACATGCTTGTGTTGATATGTCGGATATGTTGTTGCAATTAGGCCTAGTTTCATTTATGCTTATGCTGTTGCTGTTGAGACTGATGGGCTTTGTTGCCTTATTTTGAGTGAGCATGGGGATTGTCCATGCCACGATTGACTTGTCTTTATGGGTTAGTTGGAGTTGTATAAACTATTAGGTTTTGTCCAGTCTACGTGTTGTAGTACCGCGACTAGAGACATATGTTATTACTCTATTTTATCAGGTATTTCAGTTAGCTGTCTTGCAATTTACATACAGACAATGTTTTTATGAAAATGAATTAAGTAATACCACTTGGTAATGATAATGACATCATAATTGAAAAGAAAAAGATATTCTGCAAAGTTTTAATTAAGTGTAGCTTAATACGACGACATGTTAACACACCGGGTATTATATGAACATGATTGGCTATCACAACTTGCCCCCCTATTATACACAAAGGAATAAATTATAGCAAATTTATTAGCAAATTAATTAATTAAACGAAATTATAGAAAAATATGAAAGTGTCTCTTCGTTTTTTACTTTTGACGCCATTCACCTTAGCATATGCAGAAATACTATCATTATTTTTCTATTGTGCATTTTTAGACTTAAATCATATTTTATACTTTTTACCTACCATCATCTCGTGCGAAGGCACGGGTCGTATACTAGTTATACACAAAGGAAAAAATACTCGTTTGGTAGGAGTCCACCCATTTCCCAAACACAAAGAGCATTAAAAGCCAAAGGGAAAAATATAGAGAAGAAAGAGAAATAAAAGATTACAAAATCTAGAGTTGTCAGAAAATCGAGTCTCATACCATAATATGATTTTCTTCCCAAAAACATATAAGGCAAAGTCATAAATTTTATAATTCTCATTTAAGTACATAAAATCCAGTGCCCCTGAACATTTTGTTCGATTGTTTATGTGAAATGTATTTCTCCTATTGCAGGAATTCGTGCAATCACTTTTTAACTATATATTCCGTAATATGATTTTCTTCCCAAAAACATATAAGGCAAAGTCATAAATTTTATAATTCTCAGTTAAGTATATAAAATCCAGTGCCCCTGAACATTTTGTTCGATTGTTTATGGGAAATGTATTTCTCGTATTGCAGGAATTCTTGCAATCATTTTTTAACTATATATTCTGTGAAGTACATAATTAAAAGAAGAGAAAAGTTCACCAATGCCACTGTGATTTACCCCACAATCACTTATGCTCCTGCGGTTTTTTTATCACATATGTCCCTGTGGTTTGTAAAGTGTATGTTTTTTATCACTTATGCCCCTGTGGTTTCTTATTTCTTTAAGAAGCACATGGGCATATGTGATAGAAAAAAACCGCAAGTACATAGATGATTTTGAAGCAAACCACAAGGGCATTGGTGAGCTTTTCTCTTTACAGAAAACCATCAACAATTTTTTTAACTATGCAATCCCGGAGTACATAATTAAAAAAAATAACTTTAATATTATAACTATATACTTCCCGAAATACATGGTTAAAAAACGATTGCAAAAATTCATGTAACATGAGAAAAAAGACCAAAAATTAATTGTTTTCTTTTCTACATTTTGCGTCACTATAAATGGAAAACTCTCGCAGAGATAATTTTCATATTTTCATTGTCAATTCAATGGCAACACCCACACGGTCTCATCATCCCAGGAGAGTAGACAAACAAACCCACAAAATCATCTGATTAATCTTCTGGATGATATTCAGCAAAATATCATCGATTTTTTTCCCATCAAAAGATTCAAAGGAGATTGATATTGTGCCAACAAGTTTCAAAAGTTTCTCAATTGCAAATTCTTATTAAAAGAGATTTGGTTTGAGCTTTGCGACTTTCGTGTTGGTTTTGAACAGGTTCACATCACTTTACTATGCGATTCTACTGAAAGGACCTCATTGAATGATCGGCTCTTTGATTCTCACATTGATCCTTAGATCCAATCTTTCACTTGCGTATAGATCTCGTTGGTGGAGAAAAATGTTGATTCAAAATGGCTTTTGATTTTGCTTTGGAAAAAGAGAACTTGAATTGAAAAAAAATAAAACTCAAGATCTTCAATTCCTTTTTTCAAGGCAAATTAGATGCCATTTTTAAATCAACATTTGTATACTAGCAAGATCTATATGTAAGTGAAAAGATTGGATTCAAGTATCTTATGAGAATCAAAAAGACGACCAATCAATTCAATAAGGTTCTCTCGATTGAACCACATAGCAGGATGATGTGATCCTTCGTACAAAACCTGCAAGAAGCTCGTATGAATATAAGTTACCAAGTCAGATTCAAGATCGATGAAGTGCAAAATCCCTCACATCCTTCCTTTAATGAGAAAAAAAAATCCTAAAATTGTTATAATGATTCCAATGGCAGAAGGAAGGAGCACTGACTTTCTTGGTAGCCTCAAAACATTGATAACTTGGCTCATCCACTGAAATCTAGTTGCCGCAAGGTTTGCAATTTTTGCACCCCTGACTCTTTGGTAGTTTGTGAAATCACTTTGATATTCTATTGTAAAATGTTTGAAATTCAATGCTACTATATGCGTTGTTGTCTTGCTTGCATTTTTTGTCATTCAATGTCTTGGTTGGAGCCCATGTAATTAGTTGTTGGGAAAATTGTTTATCCTTTTAAATCTTTTAAATGACATAACTTATATCCTTTCACTCTCACAAAGAAGTGGGACCCACACTTTTTTTTTTTTTTGTCAACTCTCTCCCCTCCTTTATCTATCTCTTTCTCTCTCTTAAAATGATACAACTTTTTTTTTGATAACAAAATGATACAACTTTACATCTTTTGAAATGACACACACTTTACCCGGGGGCGTTTGGTACGCAGCATTCTTCAGGATTCCCGGCAAACTGAATTTTTCTAAAATTTTAATTTATGGATATTATCATAAACTGAATGTAAAAATCATATTTTTGAAAATTGAGATTCCCGGATAAATAAAAATTTCTCCTGTACCAAATCATATTTTTGAAAATCATATTTGTTCTATGGTGTTTTGATCCGTTCTTTGGCATAAAAAGATTGGTCCGAAATATAATTATGTATTACAGGTAGTACATAATTATAATATCAGCGGACATGGCAGAAAAAGAAAAAATAATTTTAAAATATTATAACAATATACTACTCAGAGTACATAATTATAATCTATAATATAACCAGAATTTCCTTCCTATAACATAATTCTTATTTTTTCCTTGTTCTATTTGGATTTAAAGTTGTTCTACATAATATATCCAACTTGGGCCATTAAGCCTAAGGCCCAATAACTCAGAGGAAAACCCTAAACCCATTTGAAAATGATGTGCAGCTAACATATATAATGAGTCTTCATACTCATTTAAGACCAACACATAATTAGATAAATATTCTATCTTGAACATAATATTATGACCGATACCTATGAAGCATCGACACTTCAAAATCCTTGGCGTGTCGTGTCCGACACTCCGACACTTCCCGACACTTCAATACTCGTTGCAAAGACTCAAAAAAGACTCAAAGATTACGTTGCGTTACATTTTGAGTTCCAATTATTAGATTCATTGAATTATTATTATTATTTTATTAAGTTTAATATAAATATTTAGGTATCTTATGTTTATTTGCAAAATTGATAGGTATTATAAGCTTAGCTTTATTATTTTGTTAAATTATTCAATATTAAATATAATATATACTACATAAATTAAAAATATTATATAATATCAAAACGTGTCCTAACGTGTTGAAATTTAATATTTTTTAGAATTAACGTGTCAGAGAGTCGTGTCGTGTTATATCCTGTGTCCCGTGTCGGTGTCGGTGCAACATAGACTGATACTACTTTATTATCAGAGTGCCTGACAGGTGCACAATTCCTCTTTTCCCACCGAAGCACATGGAGAAGCACACCGCTGCTGCCACCACCAGCATAACTCTATGGATGCTCAAGTACAACATCATACTATAATCATGTACACAAATCTGTTCAAAAACTTTAGCATAGTAAGAGAAAAAATTGGAGAGCAGTGGAAATTTTGTACTTTTGTCATCCTGCCTCTTAAGTCTTTCCATAGGAGCAAAAGTACTGTCAATTTCGTTATTATAACTGATTTAGTCATTCTTTGCAGGGAGCTAATCTTGGAACAACAATAAAAATTTTCTTTTGTAACTAGAAGATCATGGATTCGAATTTGTAAAACAATTTATTCACAAATATGCAAGAATATTATATATTTATATTGCATTATCTACATAAATTTCAATATCAAATTCAATGTCTTGCAAAAGTAAGAGTTCTGCTACATAGGCAAAAACTGAGAGTGAGCTATACCTAGGGGTGTTAACGGGCCGAGCCGAGCCGAGCTTTGATCTTAACGGGCCAAGCCTGTATTTAAACGTGTCTGACTGGCCTTAGCCTGTTACCTGTCACGAATATAATATTGGCCTGTGGCCTGGTTTATTTACAAAAAATAAAAGCCTGTATGAAGCCTGTTAGCCTTTAAAAAAACACCATAATTCAACAAAAATTCAATGTATATCCAAATAGAATATACAATCAACAGCATTACAGCACTAATAATTCCACAAAGATTCATAAATTCAATGTATACCCAAAAAACATAATATAGAACAGAATCATTCAAAGAATCTACTTAATCAATAAACTAAAGTAGTACCAAATTCTGCAAATCCAAAAGAACAAAAAAACTACAAATTCTGCTTAAACAATTTAATATACTCATATCAACAATTTAATATATTGCGATGTTGCCTCCTCCTACATAAAAAACAAAAAACAAGTCAGATTGTTTTTGATATTCAATTATAATATCATAAGATATAAAACAATCTAAATTAAGAAAATTAATACCTTCTGCTTTTTCTTTATGTCATACTTATTACGTAACCAATCTGCACCGCAAATTAATGCTTGAACTGTATTTTCTGTCAAACTTGCCCGATAAGCATCAATGACTCTTCCTCCAGCACTAAATGTTGATTCAGATGCGACTGTAGAGACTGGTATTGCTAATATATCTTTTGCCACATTTGATAAAGTCTTATACTTCATGCTATTGTTCTTCCACCATTCCAAGGCATCAAATGAAAGATGAGAACTATCCTCACTTATATAAACATCCTCTTCAAGATAACACTTCAGCTCTGACTTAACTGAATGAGTAGATTCCTTTGCACGTATCATACTCATGAGTTGAGTAAACCCAGATTCAGAATCTTTTGAGGGAGTAGAAGAGGAAGATCCTTCCACCCTAGTTCTGACATCTATATTAGAGGAAGATTCTTGCAAATAATCATTGTAAATGTCTTCTAAAGCTTGACGCACCTTTTCTATGTTTACTTTGGCATCAAAATCTGATTTGTAAATAAGTGGGAAACAAAGACTTACCATTTCTAATTTACACCTTGGGTCCAAAATACTAGCAATGGCCATCAAAAAATTGCATTCCCCCCAATATTTATCAAATTTCTCTTTCATAAACCTTGACATTCCTCTCATAAAATCAGAACTATCTTCAGCTGCTTTATCAATCACTATTTTGACCATATAAACTTCCGGAAGATATAAGTTTGCTGTAGGATAATCACTACCTGATATGATATTAGTAGCATGAGAGAAAACTTTTAATAAATGACATACCTTATCAACCTTTTCCCACTCTTCAATAGAAGGCAAACAATTGTAGTGTGGGTCTCTTTCCTTGTATTCTGGAAAAACATCTTTAAATCTTGAAGCAATATTCAACATTTCATAGGTAGAATTCCATCTAGTGGGACAATCAATCACTAGCTTTCTTTCTTTTATACCCATTTGCTTAACAATGTCAGAGAAAGTCTTTAATCTCAAGTCAGAATGATTAACATATTTGACACTTTCTCTAACATTCTCAATGATGTCTTTAATCTGAGTAAGACCATGTTGCACTAACAAATTCAATATATGTGCACAACAACGGACATGAAATAATTCCCCACTAAGAACTAATTTAGTATTTCTCGATAAAGTGCTTTTCATAGTTCTTATGCATACTTCATTGTAGGCAGCATTGTCCACAGACACAGAAAATACCTTATTTTCGATTCCCCATAATTGTAAACATTTAATAATTGCATCTGCAACATCGACTCCACGCCTTGGAGGTGGCACTTTCACAAAACTCAAAACTCTTTTTTGTAATTTCCATTCTGAATCAATGAAATGGCCTGTAATCACCATATATTCAGCTATTTGGTGGTTAGACTTTCACATATCAGTGGTGATGCTAATCTTGTTCACCCTCATCAATTGTGCCTTTAGCGATTTTTTCTCAGCCTCATATAATCCAATGCAATCATTTTTTATTGTATGACGTGACACTTTCTCAAAATCAGGATTTGCACATTGAAACACCCACCTCCAGGCAGTATCCTCGACAAAGCTAAAAGGATTCTCATGAACCATAATAGCAGTAGCAATAGCTTCTCTCATTTTTTCATTGGAACACTTTCCTGTAGGTGAAAGGAAAGGGTTCACTCCAGAACCTGAAGGCTGAAACGAAAGAGTAGTTTGAGTGATTTCCTTCTTTCCGGATTGGGCCAATTTTTTTTTCAAGCAACTTGTTAAATGCCTCTTTAGATGGCTTGTGCTTGCTCCTGGTCCACCACGTGCAAATTTGGCTTTACAATGGTTGCATACGGCCTTAAGCCCAACATTGGGGATGTCCACTTCATGAAAATCATCCCACACCTTTGATGTTTTCTGCCTTTTATTTGTGGTGCTTGCATCTGCATCTTGTGTTGGTGGTTCTTGTCCTTGAAAATCAACATTATTTACTGCATGTGAATTGGAGGCCATTTACCTATTTGATAAAGAAACAACACAAATAAATCAAAATCAATGAATGGAAAAGCCAACAAAGATGAAGACTGTGGACTTGAAAGCTCGCTTAAGCATACCAAGACGCTGCAATTAAAATTTATATGTAAGACAGTGACAAGAGAATGAGGCAACTAATGTTACGTTTAATATTGGATACTTGTTTTGTGCTTTCCCTATTTGTACCCAACTAATATATATTAAGATTAAACTATATATATATATATATATATATATATATATATATATATATATATATATATATATATATATATATATATATATATATATATATTATCAACCCTCGCGATCTGTAATGTAACAAAGTCGACAAAATATGTATATGTGAATGCACAAAGTAATAGGATCTTCCATCAAGTCAAGTATCACAAAATTCTAATAAAAGAAAATAAAAATCAAATTGTGAAGAAGTTAGAGTACTTGCAATTATAACATCAAAATGGATGCCTGTGTATTAGCCTTACGTGTTATAGGATTACGTGGAAATTCAAAGTAATAGCCTTACGTGTTATAGGATTTGATGGAAATTCAATAAAAAAATAGAGGGATAATGGATGCCTGTGTAATAACATTCCAAAATTCATTGTTTATTATTAATCTTTATGTGCACATGCTGTGTCGGCGTTTTATTACATCTCTGCATAATGGCAGGCTGATTTTCGTACAATAATGCAAGAAAACTCCCCTATAAAATCTAGGGATGGCAGCAAAAATTACAAACCTGAAATGAGATTGAACCAAAGTGGTGGGTTGTGACTTGTGAGTCTTTGTGATTATATCAGCTTTGATGGACAACTCGAAGTGCCTCGAACAAGGGTTGAAATAGAGACAAATATGTTGGGTCTGTGTTTGCTGGGATAGGTTAGGGCTGGTGAAAAATATATTTAGGAGAAAGAGAACAGATAAGGACTTTTGAATAATTGGTATAAAAAAAGGTTAACGTAAACGGGCCGGCCTTGAAGGCTTGAAGGCCGGGCCTTTCATATACAGCCTGAAGCCTTTTAACTAATAGGGCTTTTACATGAGTACAGGTTTGAGCCCAACAACTAAAAAAGGAAGGCCGGGCCGGGCCGATGGAGGCCGGGCCTAAGGCCCCTGTCGGGCCCCTGGCCTTATTATCACCCCTAGCTATACCATATCTAAATCAATAGCAGAAGCAAAGAACATAAAGTAAAAGGTATACCAGTGCAGTGGGCTTAGCATTGAAGGAGGGCCCAACAAATCTCCCCCTCCGACTTCAATGCGTCGGCTTCAACATCAACCCGGCTCCTTCACAGCAGTCTTCAAATTTTCTTGCTGGAACCGGCTTCATCATCATGTCGGACTAATTTTGGTCAGTGTGCACTTGATGAGTTCGAGCTCTCCACTTTCCACCACATCCCGGATCCAGTGATACCTCACATTAATGTGCTTAGTGCGGGAGTGATAGGTCGAATTCTTTGCAAGATGGATTGCGCTTTAATTGTCATAACCCAGCTCGTACTTGTCTTGTTCATGGCCGAGTTCCATGAGGAACTTCTTCATCCACAGAATCTCTTTGCTTGCCTCAATCGCGGCAATGTACTAAGCCTCAGTTGTTGATGTTAGTATATGGGTGTCCTAGAGACAATCTTTTGATTAAATAAAGGACACTAGATGTAGAACTTTGTTTGTCGCAAATAAATGAAAGCACTATTTATTCAGTTTCATATTGTGTCTCGATATTACTGTTAATATTATATGAACGAACTGGATAAACCCCCTGGAATAGAACAGGTATCTCTTGAGTATCTGTGATGAGATCACGATCATGAGGATTCAAGGATATTGCATGTCTAGTCCTAATTATATGTTCCTAGTCTAGAGACACTGAGTTTGGGGATCAGTGATCTCGGGTAAGACTAGTACGACTTATCTACTTGCATATGGATACAAGGTAAAGGCCTCATGAGCTGCAGATATGGAGATATCTTAGCTAAAGTCGTGGGTGGACCTATAAGAGTATAGCTCGCACTGAACAAACCCAAAAAGAGACTCTATGAGGAAATCTCACAGATAGTGTCATTAGAGTAATCTCTTTATGTTTGGGTATGTCTTTCCTTAGACCAGAAGTTATTACCTAGACTGTGTTCTTGAAGGCATGTTTTGATTGTATGCCTCGTCTGCCTGAAACATAGAGACTCATAGGTATACTGTTGGGCGTGTCCTTAAAGGGCACAGGGCTAGGGTAATAAGCTGAAGGAATTCGTCAAATCTCTGTGAGAGATTAGGTTATCTGTAAACCGGACAAATCGGGATGACATTTACAGGGACTCGGGAATCTATGCATAGTAAAAGAGATCATTAGATGATCTGCCTTTAGAGTCAGTAAATTGACGATTCTCTATTTCGAATAAAGCTTACCCTAAACCGCAGGGGTTGATACATTTCCTTACCCTAGGTTAATGGGAAGATAACCGAGACGAAGGGAAATACATACGGTAACCAAATATGTGCAATAGGATGATCAAGTCATTAATCTGACTAGTTCTGGGGCAACAAAGCATTGCTAGTGCTCTGTGTTGTCATTAATTGGGTTATGGGCTTGTTGGGCCCAAGCCCAGTTATGTCAGAAACTAAGTTGGACCTAATGGGTCACACACTAACACCTTGTAGTCATGATGGACTAGCTTTAAAGGTATTGGGCCTAATAATGGTTGTTAGCCCAAGAAGCTGTTTGGAAGCCCACCTAAATAGGTGGGTGGTGCATGGAGCTTAGTAATGGGCTTGGATAGTCCAAGCCATTACTAATTAACTTAATTAGTTAAATTAATAATCAAATATTTGAATTTCGAATTTTGAATTTGAATTTTGAATTTTGAATTTGGAATTTGAATTTTGAAATTCAAATTTTGAATTTGAAATTCGAAATTTGAAATTTGAAATTTGAATTTTGAAATTTGAATTTGGAATTTGAATTTTGAAATTCAAATTTTGAATTTGAAATTTGAAATTTTGAATTTTGAATTTCGAATTTATATGTTTGAACATTTGAATTCAAGTGTTTGAATTCGAATTTGAATTGGCTTTGAAAAGTTGTTTCATAACAAAAGGATAAGACAGGATCTTATTGGAACATATTCCTTGGATCAAGAAGCATCTTTGGAGCACATTCTTGGGCTGTTTGGGGCGCATATTTAAGTAAGTTGATTCAAATTTTGAATGCAACTACTCAATATATTTGGACCCCTTTTATGGCTGAATCATGCGCATGAAAAGTATACTATATGATAGTTTATGAATTTAAGTTGAAATTATTTTGAACTTAATTTCATGAGTATAAGATTGGAGGTTGTTGGCAAAATTGGTTTTGCAACAGCTCCACCTTATCCTCCCCTGTTTCATGCGCAAATTTCAAAAGAGTTTGAAAGTTGGTTTTCATTTTGAATGATTTAATTCTCTCCTCCTCTCCACGGTGTGCATATAACACTTGTTCCTCTCCTTAGGGTTTTGTTAGAAAACCTAGCCTACTCTCATTCATCTTATGCACCATTCTGTAGGGTAGTTCACTACACCTTTCCAAACAGAATACCTAGCCTCCACCTTCACCACTTGTGCGCATAGCAAGCCTCACTGTGGTGTTCATCTGGTGGCTTTCAAGAAGGAGTACTTGCATCATTGACGAACGGTGGTGTGGATCACCATTAGAGGGTTTGAACCCTTCAAGCCTGACATCTGATTTCCCTGACTGATCAGGCTAAAGACAAGGTAACATCATGCTGTCTTAAAGCATGAACCTATGTGTGCATGTATGTTTCCGCAGTAAAAATTTTGTTTTTACACCTTACATGCATCGGCCTTCAAAGGCCAGTTTACTTTCAGTTGATAGTGCAACACATTTCTGAAGTCTTGATTGCCAAGAGACAGCTCCTTCGGCAAATCTCATAATGTATCCTGTAGTCGACTTCCTCGAGTCGAAATCTCCCCCTAAATCAGAATCCGAGTAGCCTTGCAACTCGACTTTGCTTTCTCCAAAATGGAGAAATAAGTCGGTGGTACCTCAGAGGTACTTGAAGATCCACTTCACTGCTTCCCAGTGCTCTTTGCCGGGGTTTGACAAATACCGGCTTACCATTCCAACAGCATATGCCAAGTCGGGTCTAGTGCAAACCATTGCATACATCAAGCTTCCGACGGCAGATAGGTACGGGACTTTCAGCATCTTATCTTTGTCTTCATCAGATCTCGGACATTGCTTCTGGTTCAGCTTTATGTGTCCGGCTAGGGGGGTGCTCACTGTTTTGGCTTTGTCCATGCTGAATCTCTTCAAAATCTTCTCAATATACTTATCTTGACTTAGCCACAGTAGCTTCTTTTGTCTATCTCGGATAGTCTTGATTCCGCGTATTTGCTTTGCAGGGCCGAGGTCCTTCATTGCGAAGGACGAGCTTAACGCCTTCTTCAGGGCGGCTATCCTTGATTTGTCTTTCCCTACAATAAGTATGTCATCAACATATAACAACAATATCAAAAAATCTCCGGCCTCATACCTCTTCACAAATACGCAGTGGTCGGCTTCTGTCTTCTCAAACTTGTGATCAGTCATAAACGATTCAAATTTCTTGCACCACTGCCGAGGTGCTTGCTTCAAGCCATAGAGTCTCTTCTTCAATCGACATACCAAGTTTGCTTGGTCTGGAGCTTGGAAGCCCTCAGGTTGTTCCATATAAATCTCTTCTTCTAAATCACCGTGAAGGAATGACGTCTTTACGTCCATTTGTTCTACCTCGAGGTCCATCGAAGCTGCCATAGCTAACACGGTTCGGACCGAGGTCATTTTCACCACAGGAGAAAAAATCTCCTCAAAGTCTACTCCTTTCTTCTGATTGCAGCCTTTCACCACAATCTGGGCTTTGTATCTCGGCTTCTGCCTGTTCTCTTCATTCTTAATCTTGTACACCCATTTATTCTTCAGATCTCGTCTTCCTTCAGGAAACTCGGTCAATTCATAAGTCTGATTTTCGTGCAGAGACTTCATCTCGTCTTGCATTGCCTTTTCTCATTCTTCTTTCTCTGAGCTCGTCACAGCCTCATCATAACTCTGAGGCTCACCGTCTTCAGCTACAACTGTGTATTCATCAGATGGGTATCTTGTAGAGGGTCTTCTTTCACGAGTTGGATATCTCGGTTGTTCTTCAGCTTGAGAACCCAGTTCATCATTCTCATCCCGGATCTCATCTTCAACTCGGACTTCATCATCAGCTTATTGTTGATCAGCAATTTCTTCATTTTCTTGATTTTCTCCCCCTACTTCAGCTCGGACATGAGGGATGGGTTCTTCACGTCTGACAGTAACCCGGACTTTGGGCTTCAAGATGTCATGAATGGTCTCATCTTCATGAAATATCACATCTCGGCTTCTCACGATGTTCTTATTGATTGGATCCCAAAGTTGGAACCCGAACTTACGACTCAGCGAACCAAGATAGATGTATTCTTTTATCTTCGCATCAAGTTTTGCCCTTTCATCTTTAGGGATATGCACGAAAGCTCGACATCCAATCACCTTTAATTGATTATAGGCCGCTTTCTGACCTGTCCAGACTTCTTCTGGAATTTCTCCTTCAAGTGGCCGTGATGGTGAGAGGTTGATCAAGTCAACAGCAGTTTTGATGGCTTCTCCCCAGAATGATTTTGGCAATCCGGCATTGGATAGCATACTTCGGACCTTTTCTTCAATAGTCCTGTTCATCCTTTCAGCAAGTCCATTCAATTGTGGAGGCTTGCGAGGCGTCTTCTCAAGTCGGATCTCGGCCATTCTGCAATATGCATCAAAATGGCCAGAATATTCACAACCATTGTCAGATCGGACCACCTTCAATTTCTTGCCGGTCTCCCTTTCAACCATAGCATGGAATTCTTTAAAGGATTGGAGTACCTGGTCTTTAGATTTCAAAAAATAAACCCACACTTTGCGGGACTGGTCATCAATAAATGAAACAAAATACTGAGCTCCTCCAAGCGATTTCTCCAACATGGAGCAAACATTAGTATGGACGAGGTCAAGAATATACCTGCATCTTCTGGGTTCATCCAGTTTCACGAAAGAAACCCGGTGCTGCTTTCCAGCTAGACAATGCATGCAACTCTCCAACGCTTGGCCTTTCAACCCGGTCAGTAATTCTTTCTTGTGTAGGATTTGGAGCCCTTTCATGCTCATGTGGCCGAGGCGCTTGTGCCATAGCTCCAAGCTCGGTTCATCTCGTACATAATTGGCTTCTTCGCCATTTATTTTTCCTTGCATCACGTACAATGAGCCTTCCTTCTTACCTGTGGATCACCATTAGAGGGTTTGAACCCTTCAAGCCTGACATCTGATTTCCCTGACTGATCAGGCCAAAAACAAGGTAACATCATGTTGTCTTAAAGCATGAACCTATGTGTGCATGTATGTTTCCGCAGTAAAAATTTTGTTTTTACACCTTACATGCATCGGCCTTCAAAGGCCAGTTTACTTTCAGTTGATAGTGCAACACATTTCTGAAGTCTTGATTGCCAAGAGACAGCTCCTTCGGCAAATCTCATCATGTATCCTGTAGTCGACTTCCTCGAGTCGAAATCTCCCCCTAAATCAGAATCCGAGTAGCCTTGCAACTCGACTTTGCCTTCTCCAAAATGGAGAAATAAGTCGGTGGTACCTCAGAGGTACTTGAAGATCCACTTCACTACTTCCCAGTGCTCTTTGCCGGGGTTTGACAAATACCGGCTTAACATTCCAACAGCATATGCCAAGTCGGGTCTAGTGCAAACCATTGCATACATCAAGCTTCCGACGGCGGATTGGTACAGGACCTTCAGCATCTTATCTTTGTCTTCATCAGATCTCGGACATTGCTTCTGGTTCAGCTTTATGTGTCCGGCAAGGGGGTGCTCACTGTTTTGGCTTTGTCCATGCTGAATCTCTTCAAAATCTTCTCAATATACTTATCTTGACTTAGCCACAGTAGCTTCTTTTGTCTATCTCGGTTAATCTTGATTCCGAGTATTTGCATTGCAGGGCTGAGGTCCTTCATTGCGAAGGACGAGCTTAACGCCTTCTTCAGGGCGGCTATCCTCGATTTGTCTTTCCCTACAATAAGTATGTCATCAACATATAACAACAATATCAAAAAATCTCCGGCATCATACCTCTTCACAAATACGCAGTGGTCGGCTTCTGTCTTCTCAAACTTGTGATCAGTCATAAACGATTCAAATTTCTTGTACCACTGCCGAGGTGCTTGCTTCAAGCCATAGAGGCTCTTTTTCAATCGACATACCAAGTCTGCTTGGTCTGGAGCTTGGAACCCCTCAGGTTGTTCCATATAAATATCTTCTTCTAAATCACCGTGAAGGAATGCCGTCTTCACGTCCATTTGTTCTACCTCGAGGTCCATCGAAGCTGCCATAGCTAACACGGTTCGGACCGAGGTCATTTTCACCACAGGAGAAAAAATCTCCTCAAAGTCTACTCCTTTCTTCTGATTGCAGCCTTTCACGATAATCCGGGCTTTGTATCTCGGCTTCTGCCTGTTCTCTTCATTCTTAATCTTATACACCCATTTATTCTTCAGATCTCGTCTTCCTTCAGGAAACTCGGTCATTTCATAAGTCTGATTTTCGTGCAGAGACTTCATCTCGTCTTGCATTGCCTTTTCTCATTCTTCTTTCTCTGAGCTCGTCACAGCCTCATCATAACTCTGAGGCTCACCGTCTTCAGCTACAACTGTGTATTCATCAGATGGGTATCTTGTAGAGGGTCTTCTTTCACGAGTTGGATATCTCGGTTGTTCTTCAGCTTGAGAACCCAGTTCATCATTCTCATCCCGGATCTCATCTTCAACTCGGACTTCATCATCAGCTTATTGTTGATCAACAATTTCTTCATTTTCTTGATTTTCTCCCCCTACTTCAGCTCGGACATGAGGGATGGGTTCTTCACGTCTGACAGTAACCCGGACTTTGGGCTTCAAGATGTCATGAATGATCTCATCTTCATGAAAGATCACATCTCGGCTTCTCACGATGTTCTTATTGATTGGATCCCAAAGTTGGAACCCGAACTCACGACTCGGCGAACCAAGATAGATGCATTCTTTTGTCTTCGCATCAAGTTTTGCCCTTTCATCTTTAGGGATATGCACGAAAGCTAGACATCCAATCACCTTTAATTGATTATAGGCCGCTTTCCGACCTGTCTAGACTTCTTCTGGAATTTCTCCTTCAAGTGGCCGTGATGGTGAGAGGTTGATCAAGTCAACAGCAGTTTTGATGGCTTCTCCCCAGAATGATTTCGGCAATCCGGCATTGGATAGCATACTTCGGACCTTCTCTTCAATAGTCCTGTTCATCCTTTCAGCAAGTCCATTCAATTGTGGAGGCTTGCAGGGCGTCTTCTCAAGTCGGATCTCGGCCACTCTGTAATATGCATCAAAAGGGCCAGAATATTCACCACCATTGTCAGATCGGACCACCTTCAATTTCTTGCCAGTCTCCCTTTCAACCATAGCATGGAATTCTTTAAAGGATTGGAGTACCTGGTCTTTAGATTTCAAAAAATAAACCCACACTTTGCGGGACTGGTCATCAATAAATGAAACAAAATACTGAGCTCCTCCAAGCGATTTCTCCAACATGCAGCAAACATTAGTATGGACGAGGTCAAGAATATACCTGCGTCTTCTGGGTTGATCCAGTTTCACGAAAGAAACCCGGTGCTGCTTTCCAGCTAGGCAATGCATGCAACTCTCCAACGCTTGGCCTTTCAATCCGGTCAGTAATTCTTTCTTGTGTAGGATTTGGAGCCCTTTCATGCTCATGTGGCCGAGGCGCTTGTGCCATAGCTCCAAGCTCGGTTCATCTCGTACATAATTGGCTTCTTCGCCATTTATTTTTCCTTGCATCACGTACAATGAGCCTTCCTTCTTACCTGTGGATCACCATTAGAGGGTTTGAACCCTTCAAGCCTGACATCTGATTTCCCTGACTGATCAGGCCAAAAACAAGGTAACATCATGTTGTCTTAAAGCATGAACCTATGTGTGCATGTATGTTTCTGCAGTAAAAATTTTGTTTTTACACCTTACATGCATCGGCCTTCAAAGGCCAGTTTACTTTCAGTTGATAGTGCAACACATTTCTGAAGTCTTGATTGCCAAGAGACAGCTCCTTCGGCAAATCTCATCATGTATCCTGTAGTCGACTTCCTCGAGTCGAAATCTCCCCCTAAATCAGAATCCGAGTAGCCTTGCAACTCGACATTGCCTTCTCCAAAATGGAGAAATAAGTCGGTGGTACCTCAGAGGTACTTGAAGATCCACTTCACTACTTCCCAGTGCTCTTTGCCGGGGTTTGACAAATACTGGCTTAACATTCCAACAGCATATGCCAAGTCGGGTCTAGTGCAAACCATTGCATACATCAAGCTTCCGATGGCGGATTGGTACAGGACCTTCAGCATCTTATCTTTGTCTTCATCAGATCTCGGACATTGCTTCTGGTTCAGCTTTATGTGTCCGGCAAGGGGGGTGCTTACTGTTTTGGCTTTGTCCATGCTGAATCTCTTCAAAATCTTCTCAATATACTTATCTTGACTTAGCCACAGTAGCTTCTTTTGTCTATCTCGGATAATCTTGATTCCGAGTATTTGCATTGCAGGGCTGAGGTCCTTCATTGCGAAGGACGAGCTTAACGCCTTCTTCAGGGCGGCTATCCTCGATTTTTCTTTCCCTACAATAAGTATGTCATCAACATATAACAACAATATCAAAAAATCTCCGGCCTCATACCTCTTCACAAATACGCAGTGGTCGGCTTCTGTCTTCTCAAACTTGTGATCAGTCATAAACGATTCAAATTTCTTGTACCACTGCCGAGGTGCTTGCTTCAAGCCATAGAGGCTCTTCTTCAATCGACATACCAAGTCTGCTTGGTCTGGAGCTTGGAACCCCTCAGGTTGTTCCATATAAATATCTTCTTCTAAATCACCGTGAAGGAATGCCGTCTTCACGTCCATTTGTTTTACCTCGAGGTCCATCGAAGCTGCCATAGCTAACACGGTTCGGACCGAGGTCATTTTCACCACAGGAGAAAAAATCTCCTCAAAGTCTACTCCTTTCTTCTGATTGCAGCCTTTCACCATAATCCGGGCTTTGTATCTCGGCTTCTGCCTGTTCTCTTCATTCTTAATCTTGTACACCCATTTATTCTTCAGAACTCGTCTTTCTTCAGGAAACTCGGTCATTTCATAAGTCTGATTTTCGTGCAGAGACTCCATCTCGTCTTGCATTGCCTTTTCTCATTCTTCTTTCTCTGAGCTCGTCACAGCCTCATCATAACTCTGAGGCTCACCGTCTTCAGCTACAACTGTGTATTCATCAGATGGGTATCTTGTAGAGGGTCTTCTTTCACGAGTTGGATATCTCGGTTGTTCTTCAGCTTGAGAACCCAGTTCATCATTCTCATCCCGGATCTCATCTTCAACTCGGACTTCATCATCAGCTTATTGTTGATCAACAATTTCTTCATTTTCTTGATTTTCTCCCCCTACTTCAGCTCGGACATGAGGGATGGGTTCTTCACGTCTGACAGTAACCCGGACTTTGGGCTTCAAGATGTCATGAATGGTCTCATCTTCATGAAAGATCACATCTCGGCTTCTCACGATGTTCTTATTGATTGGATCCCAAAGTTGGAACCCGAACTCACGACTCAGCGAACCAAGATAGAGCATTCTTTTGTCTTCGCATCAAGTTTTGCCCTTTCATCTTTAGGGATATGCACGAAAGCTCGACATCCAATCACCTTTAATTGATTATAGGCCGCTTTTCGACCTGTCTAGACTTCTTCTGGAATTTCTCCTTCAAGTGGCCGTGATGGTGAGAGGTTGATCAAGTCAACAGCAGTTTTGATGGCTTCTCCCCAGAATGATTTCGGCAATCCGGCATTGGATAGCATACTTCGGACCTTCTCTTCAATAGTCATGTTCATCCTTTCAGCAAGTCCATTCAATTGTGGAGGCTTGCAGGGCGTCTTCTCAAGTCGGATCTCGGCCACTCTGTAATATGCATCAAAAGGGCCAGAATATTCACCACCATTGTCAGATCGGACCACCTTCAATTTCTTGCCAGTCTCCCTTTCAACCATAGCATGGAATTCTTTAAAGGATTGGAGTACCTGGTCTTTAGATTTCAAAAAATAAACCCACACTTTGCGGGACTGGTCATCAATAAATGAAATAAAATACTGAGCTCCTCCAAGCGATTTCTCCAACATGGAGCAAACATTAGTATGGACGAGGTCAAGAATATACCTGCGTCTTCTGGGTTGATCCAGTTTCACGAAAGAAACCCGGTGCTGCTTTCCAGCTAGGCAATGCATGCAACTCTCCAACGCTTGGCCTTTCAATCCGGTCAGTAATTCTTTCTTGTGTAGGATTTGGAGCCCTTTCATGCTCATGTGGCCGAGGCGCTTGTGCCATAGCTCCAAGCTCGGTTCATCTCGTACATAATTGGCTTCTTCGCCATTTATTTTTCCTTGCATCACGTACAATGAGCCTTCCTTCTTACCTGTGGATCACCATTAGAGGGTTTGCACCCTTCAAGCCTGACATCTGATTTCCCTGACTGATCAGGCCAAAAACAAGGTAACATCATGCTGTCTTAAAGCATGAACCTATGTGTGCATGTATGTTTCCGCAGTAAAAATTTTGTTTTTACACCTTACATGCATCGGCCTTCAAAGGCCAGTTTACTTTCAGTTGATAGTGCAACACATTTCTGAAGTCTTGATTGCCAAGAGACAGCTCCTTCGGCAAATCTCATCATGTATCCTGTAGTCGACTTCCTCGAGTCGAAATCTCCCCCTAAATCAGAATCCGAGTAGCCTTGCAACTCGACTTTGCCTTCTCCAAAATGGAGAAATAAGTCGGTGGTACCTCAGAGGTACTTGAAGATCCACTTCACTGCTTCCCAGTGCTCTTTGCCGGGGTTTGACAAATACCGGCTTACCATTCCAACAGTATATGCCAAGTCGGGTCTAGTGCAAACCATTGCATCCATCAAGCTTCCGACGGCAGATAAGTACGGGACTTTCCGCATCTTATCTTTGTCTTCATCAGATCTCGGACATTGCTTCTGGTTCAGCTTTATGTGTCCGGCTAGGGGGGTGCTCATTGTTTTGGCTTTGTCCATGCTTAATCTCTTCAAAATCTTCTCAATATACTTATCATGACTTAGCCACAGTAGCTTCTTTTGTCTATCTCGGATAGTCTTGATTCCGAGTATTTGCTTTGCAGGGCCGAGGTCCTTCATTGTGAAGGACGAGCTTAACGCCTTCTTCAGGGCGGCTATCCTCGATTTGTCTTTCCCTACAATAAGTATGTCGTCAACATATAACAACAATATGAAAAAATCTCCGGCCTCATACCTCTTCATAAATACGCAGTGGTCGGCTTCTGTCTTCTCAAACTTGTGATCAGTCATAAACGATTCAAATTTCTTGTACCACTGCCAAGGTGCTTGCTTCAAGCCATAGAGTCTCTTCTTCAATCGATATACCAAGTCTGCTTGGTCTGGAGCTTGGAACCCCTCAGGTTGTTCCATATAAATCTCTTCTTCTAAATCACCGTGAAGGAATGTCGTCTTCACGTCCATTTGTTCTACCTCGAGGTCCATCGAAGCTGCCATAGCTAACACGGTTCGGACCGAGGTCATTTTCACCACAGGAGAAAAAATCTCCTCAAAGTCTACTCCTTTCTTCTGATTGCAGCCTTTCACCACAATCTGGGCTTTGTATCTCGGCTTCTGCCTGTTCTCTTCATTCTTAATCTTGTACACCCATTTATTCTTCAGATCTCGTCTTCCTTCAGGAAACTCGGTCAATTCATAAGTCTGATTTTCGTGCAGAGACTTCATCTCGTCTTGCATTGCCTTTTCTCATTCTTCTTTCTCTGAGCTCGTCACAGCCTCATCATAACTCTGAGGCTCACCGTCTTCAGCTACAATGTGTATTCATCAGATGGGTATCTTGTAGAGGGTCTTCTTTCACGAGTTGGATATCTCGGTTGTTCTTCAGCTTGAGAACCCAGTTCATCATTCTCATCCCGGATCTCATCTTCAACTCGGACTTCATCATCAGCTTATTGTTGATCAACAATTTCTTCATTTTCTTGATTTTCTCCCCCTACTTCAGCTCGGACATGAGGGATGGGTTCTTCACGTCTGACAGTAACCCGAACTTTGGGCTTCAAGATGTCATGAATGGTCTCATCTTCATGAAAGATCACATCTCGGCTTCTCACGATATTCTTATTGATTGGATCCCAAAGTCGGAACCCGAACTCACGACTCGGCGAACCAAGATAGATGCATTCTTTTGTCTTCGCATCAAGTTTTGCCCTTTCATCTTTAGGGATATGCACGAAAGCTCGACATCCAATCACCTTTAATTGATTATAGGCCGCTTTCCGACCTGTCCAGACTTCTTCTGGAATTTCTCCTTCAAGTGGCCGTGATGGTGAGAGGTTGATCAAGTCAACAGCAGTTTTGATGGCTTCTCCCCAGAATGATTTTGGCAATCCGGCATTGGATAGCATACTTCGGACCTTTTCTTCAATAGTCCTGTTCATCCTTTCAGCAAGTCCATTCAATTGTGGAGGCTTGCGCGGCGTCTTCTCAAGTCGGATCTCGGCCATTCTGCAATATGCATCAAAATGGCCAGAATATTCACTACCATTGTCAGATCGGACCACCTTCAATTTCTTGCCAGTCTCCCTTTCAACCATAGCATGGAATTCTTTAAAGGATTGGAGTACCTGGTCTTTAGATTTCAAAAAATAAACCCACACTTTGCGGGACTGGTCATCAATAAATGAAACAAAATACTGAGCTCCTCCAAGCGATTTCTCCAACATAGAGCAAACATTAGTATGGACGAGGTCAAGAATATACCTGCGTCTTCTGGGTTGATCCAGTTTCACGAAAGAAATCCGGTGCTACTTTCCAGCTAGGCAATGCATGCAACTCTCCAACGCTTGGCCTTTCAACCCGGTCAGTAATTCTTTCTTGTGTAGGATTTGGAGCCCTTTCATGCTCATGTGGCCGAGGCGCTTGTGCCATAGCTCCAAGCTCGGTTCATCTCATACATAATTGGCTTCTTCGCCATTTATTTTTCCTTGCATCACGTACAATGAGCCTTCCTTCTTACCTCGGGCAACAACCAAGTTTCCCTTGGCCAATTTCCATCTAACACTGCCGAAGTAGTTCACTAACCCGGCATCATCAAGTTTGCCTACCGAGATTAGGTTCAATCACATGTTAAGAACATGCCTTACATCTTTCAACACAAGTCGGCACCCAACATCCGTGGTCAGGGTCACATCACCTACACCAACAATCTTGCTGGTCACCTGATTTCCCATCTTCACGACTCCAAAATCACCACCTCGGTAAGAGGAGAGAAAATCTTTGCGTGGAGTAACGTGAAAGGAGGCACCGGAGTCAACAATCCAGATGCAATCATCATACACAACATTCAAATAATTATCCTCACCAAGGAGGAATATCTCGGCATCAGGAGTGGTAGCCACCGCAGTAGTGCTCTTGTCTTCCCTCTTCTTGGGAATAATCTGATCCGGCTTTACAGAGCTGTTATTCTCATCATTCTGCAGGGTCCAGCAGTCCGGCTTCTTATGACATGTCTTTCCACAGTAAAAGCATTTCAACTCATATTTCGGCTTTGACCGACCTCTGGACTTTCCTCTTCTATCACGATCTCGACACCGGCTCTTGCTTCTACCCCGGTAGTCGGATTTCCCTTTGTTCTCAGCAACGTTGGCCTCAGACGTGCTCGAAGTACCTCGTTCTTTTCTCCTGGATTCTTCGCCCAGGAGGCTGTCTGTCAGGAAATCCATTTGCAACTTTCCATATGGGGTCGAATTATTCAAAGTCACCACCAGAGTATCCCAGCTTTCTGGCAGCGAGCTAAATAGCAGCAATGCTTGCAATTCTTCATCTATTTTCATCAGCTTTTGATAGCTGATTTACAATACCTTTGTAAGTGTTAAGGTGTTCTATCATGCTCATGTCGTCCTTGTATTCCAGCTTCACAAGTCGGCGAACCAGGTGTGCTTTGTTCCTGGGAGTCTTCTTCTGAATCAAGGACTCCAACTTCGTCCACAACTCATATGCGTTCGTGAACTCGGAAACGTGCTCAAAGAGGCTCTTGTCAATGTATTTCCTGATTGTAGCTACCGCCTTACGACTCATAATCTCCCACTCATTGTCGGTTTTGCCTGCCGGTCTCTCATCAAGGATAATGGGCTCATGCAAATCTTTGCAGTAGAGATGATCTTCCATCATCGGTTTCTGGTAGGTAAAATTATATGCGGCCAGCTTGAACATATCTCCATCATGGGTTATGCCACTGGTCTCCATCTCGTCTCCCTCAGAACCCGTCAAACTCGGGCTCTGATACCATTGTTGGGAACTCGGTTCCCTCAAGCTCGGCTAGGAAGCCTTTTGTGCGGAAGTCAATCAACAAGATCCGGAGCTCGGATCTCGGCAGTACCTCGGGAGCGTAGCGGAAAAATCAAAACAAACAGGAAAGAGAGAAAAAGAACACAACCAGATTTTAACGTGAGAAAAGCTTCTCCAATGAAGAAGTAAAAACCCACGGGACCTAGTCCAGATCAGAAATCCACTATGAAAATAATGGTTACAAAGAATCAAATACATCAAAGTGGTGGTTAACTCAACCTCTCCAACAATGGTGATAATCAAACTACCCTAGAGATGTTTCTCTCAAACTCTCCCTAGAGATCTCTCAGATGCAAAGCATGAAGCTTTGCTCAAAAAATCAAACAGTTTTCTCTCAAAATTTCTCTCAAACAAAATCCTCTCATATGACCTAGCCTCCACTCCAACTAATGAGTATTTATAGAGGAGGTGGAAATTAGGGTTAGGGGTATTTTAGGAAAATCCCTCAAATGAGCTTAGCATTGAAGGAGAGCCCAACATAATGTAATATTTATTGAGAATAAAAATAATGATACTCAATGGGCATTGTGAAGGCTCTCCAAGGCTTTTCCTTTCTATTCTATCTTGTGACACATAAATTATGCTTATTATCCAAGCAATTTTCTATCATACAAACTTCTTTTAACTGAAATATCCATACAGGTTTGATATAAAATTGTTTAAAATTAAGGAAAAATGTGTATCATTTTAAAGGATGTAAAATTGTATCATTTTAAATGAGAAAAAGCGATAGATAAAGGAGAGAGAGTGAACAAAAAATATAAAGATGTGGATCTCACCTCTTTGTGAGAGTGAAATGACACAAGTTATATCATTTAAAAGGACAAACATTAGATTACCAAAAAAAAAAAAGGACAAGTATTTTTCCGTTAAAATTATGGGTTTTATTAATGTTATGTTACATAACATAAGTTTTGTTTCCAACACTCACAATAAAGGAGAGAGAAAGTGGAACGATGAAAGAGAAAGAAAAACATGTGGACCCCACATCTTTAATGTGTGTTTAGAAAAATGAAATTATGTTATGTAACATGATAAACATAAAACCCTAAAATTATTGGAAGTGATTTTTAAAATCATTGGGCTTTTCAGCTTCTTGGTTCCATTTTTGTTTTGGACTGCCTTCTACGTGCGGGCCTGACAGTGACAGTTTTCTAGGCTAGTTTTGACTGGTGTTCTATCTGTGGAAGGATCTACTATCCATCGAAGGCTTTGCGTTTCTCCTTTGATAGGAAATTTTTTTTTCCTGCATCCACATATTTCAGGTGGACTTTATTATTAAAAAAAAAAACTTAAAACGCAAGTCAATTTATGGTAGTAAAAGACAACAGGAGAAGTGTGTTTTCCATAAAAAAATCAATAGAAGTTATATAACTTTTTATTTTTTTCGGTAAACAAAGTTATATATAGATATTTTAGCATAACTTCTACTCATGAAAAGATAAAATTTGAATATGGTTTTAGAACAATTCGTTACTAATTCTTGGGGAAGTTAATAACTTTTTTTCATTTTATATGAAGGCGATATTTTTTTTTCTAAACTTAACAACAAAATTACTTTGATAGTTGGAAATGAAAAGTTTTTTTTTTTTTTTCTCTCTTTTTTTTCGTTCAATCTAGTTTGCAAATTAAAAACTGAAAAGTGACCATGTTGCACATAGCGGATAAAGATGCATTTAAATTGTGGATGTAGAGCAATAAACGGGCACCCAAATATCTTACCTAACATTTCTGAAAATATCCCATAACTGGAGAAGATAGGAATGGATTAATTAATCCGAGCATCTAATTTCATGTCATAGGAAATATTTCTCTTCTGTCATAGACCCAACACATGGTGAGTCTCTTCATATGTTAAAAAGTAAAAAATAGATAAATAAAAGACATGTTCGTCGATATATCTATAACATAAGATAACTCTCCATATTACATGAAACAATAATTTCCCAAAAACCAAAAAAGAAAAAGGTCAGAATGGCTCATCAGGGGACCATGGAGCCAAATATTTGTGGTCCTTGTCAATTCTCCAAAGGATACTTGGTTTATTGGAATAACATAGGTGCGTTCAAATGAAGGCGTGCCATGACTAACGGTGATCAATTTGATAAATTTTTTATCCAAAAATATCATGTAAATAGTATTTTTTTACCGGTTACGCGACATAATTCCTTATGATTGATAGCGAATTATATTTGCCAATGATTTCGTGACACGTGATCACATTGTACCAAATTCGCTACCACTAACAGCGAATTATGTCCAGTCAATTTTTTTCCATGAAAATGTGACACGTGTCACAAAATCATTGGCAAACATAATTCGCTACTAATCGTAGCAAATTAAGTCATATGGCAATCTGGTAAAAAATATTATTTACGTGATATTTGGATAATTTTTTTTCTTCAAAAAGTGACACTTTGGTCGATCTTCCGGCCCCATGATTCTTATGACATGTTATTTAATATGTTGCGTATTTGTCATTGTAAATTACACTAACAAATATATATTGAACGCGTATTTTCAAATATTAGAAATATTAACTTAATTAGTAAAAAAACAAATTTGGATATTTATGAATATTTTTCGTGCATAAAATTTATTGGAAATTTTAAGTATTAATTAAAAATTTAAAAATACATTTCTTATAATAAATAACTAATTAGAAATAAAAAGTAATAATTTAATTTGATATATAAGTTCAAAAAATTTGTGCTATAACTTAAAAAATGTAATTGCGGGAAATAATTTGAAATTTTAATTTGATATATAAATTCAAAAAATACTTCTGGCTATTACTCCACTATTGAAATAAAGATTCAAATTTATTATATCACGGTGGATGTATTTTGAGTTGAAGAACACAGGAAAAAAAAAAAAACAACAATCACGGCAAAATGATAAAAGTTATTCGGTTATTTATAATTAATAATAAATCTATATTTCGCATAGGATACCAAAAAAGAAGAAGAAAAAATCTATATTTCGCACAATTTTAGATGCATTAATGTCCACAAAACACCATATGTAACTCATTGCATTGAAAAAAACGACAAATTAGATTTTACGAAGCATTATAATATCTTCTCAATGTATTAGTTGTTAACGTCAGAGAAAAATAACCAGTTTTATTATATTTATTTTACTCATTTTTTATAGTTAATGTTACCTAAATCTAACTATTAAAAAAGTGTTAATTAACTGAGTATCACTTTATCTACTCTCAATAAAAATACCTACCCTTAATTAAAGATATGCTCTCGGCTACATTTAACATGATGCTTTTGAATTATAATACTATCGTGAATCTATCGAATTATAAGATATAGAAATAATTAAATAAATATTTTAATACATATAAAAATATGTATTAAAATATTTATTTAATTATTTTATTTATTAATATGAATTTTTTAGATTAATTTTTGAGTTATTAAATCACAAATCAAATCTTTATTTTCTTTTCTTTAGTAATAATAATTTTTTATATAAATCATAAATCAAATTTTTATTTCTTTTTTATATTAAAAATTAAAAAATTTGATTTAATTTTCTTATAGTATCATACACGATACATATCATATTGTATGATATAGTATTGTATCGTCAAATACAAATCTCGTTCTGATGCTTATCTCTACGCTTGTGAATCATATTGTGTATCATATGATACTAATAATTATGTTTCAAAGACATTCAATTCAATAATTTATATGATATTTTAGTAATATAAATAACTAAAAAATTTAATAATAATACCATATAAAATAGCTTAAAGAATAGCATAGTGTTTCTTGCGTAATGATTCATGATAATTTAGTAATATGATTTTTTATTGAAATCTTAATTTCAAATCATGTGTTGCGTATCAAACATTAATATATTGAATACGTTAATTGAGTTGTATAATTCTTCATATTCACTCTATATTAATTAAGTTCGAGAGTGCTTATTTGAAAAAAAAAATTAAATTTTTTGTGTATTTTTCTTTTAAAAATGACAAACACCATTTGAAATTATTTTTTAATTTTGCATTTAAATTCTTTTAACTTAATTATGTATATTATTTTTATAATTTAAGTTTTTCCCTTTTAGATTAATTTTTCAGATTTTATCTAAATTAGATTTACATATATCTTTTATATTTTAGATACTACCTCGGAGGAACCGAGGCACTAGCGGGGATCAACCTGATCTTTTCCTGGCTTCATTGGCTGAGATGCAGGCGGCCCGACAAGCCGACCAGGAGGCCATGAGAATGGCAAACCAGGCTATGCTGGACGCCGTACGAGAGGCGAACAGGAAAGCCACTGAAAATGTATTGGAGGCAAATCGCTTGGCGAACATGACTATGATGAGAGTCATGTTGGAGGAGATGAGGGTTGGTCCTGCTGTTGGTCAGTTTCCTCCGCCACCACCTCCACCTCCACCTAGCCTTCAGGACGAGAGCCTGAGTCATGTTGAGGGCACTGGTCCTCTCACTGGGGCGATGGAACCCCACTTGGAGCCTGTTGAGGATCGTTACGTGATTGATCGCCGGCTGAATGCTTTTCGTAAGCATAAGCCACCTTCCTTTGATGGGTCTTATGATCCTATTACTACGGCTAGATGGCTTCAGGCGTTGGACAAGATCTTCCGGGTCATGCAGTGTACTGACCCGCAGAAGCTGATGTTTGCGACCTACATGCTAGAAGGTGACACTCATGAGTGGTGGATGAACACCTCTCACGCTTATGAGATGCAGGGTCATGTTATGACATGGCCATTTTTTGAGGATTGCTTTTTGGTAAGATACTTCCCTTATGATGCGCAGGAAAGGAAGTAGGGGGAGTTTGATCGTTTGATGCAGGGCTCGATGTCTGTTGACGAGTACCTGGCCAAGTTTAATGAGCTTGTGAAATTTGCACACTTCTTTTTGGCTGCTAAGTTCCACAGAGGGCTTAGTGAGATGATTGCAGAGAATATTGTTGGAGTGGCTTTAGAGACTTTGGGACACTGGTTCAACAGTGTCGGGACATCGAGGATGTCTGTATCGTGAGTAAGGCCAAGAGGGCCGAGGTTGCTAAGACTAAGGGAACTGGGAGTTCCACTTCCTGGAGAGACAAGAAGTTTGGGGGAAGAGGTAAAGGAAAGCAGTTTGATGCTAGACAAGCGCTGAATCGGTTCAAGGGGACGTCGACTCAAGGGAGTTCAGCTAGACCTCCTACTCCCAGATGTACCGGTTGTGGGAGATTCCACGTGGGGCCGTGTGCTACCGGTCAGGTCATTTGCTTTCGGTGTGGCCATGAGGGTCACTACTCCAGAGATTTTTCGTCATCGACGGCGAGAGCCGCAGCTATTCAGGCAGTTCCATTACAGATGGTTCCTATGACGTCTACAGCGGCACCTGTTGTGCCACCTGCCACGGGGCGTGTCTACACTGTGGATCGACAGCAGTCGGATAGAGCTCCGAACCTTGTTAGAGATACTGTCACCATTGGTGGTGTTATTTTTTATGCTTTGTTTGATTGTGGGCTATGCATTCTTTATTGCAACCCCGATTGCTGTGGGGCTTGAGTTTCCCATGTTTGTGCCTTCTCCACCGTTGCGGTGGCTACCGCCGCCGGAGAAAGTGTGATACTATCACTGTACAACGAGATATCGTGTTTTAGTGGAATGGCCGTGAGTTCACGGTAGATCGGAGGGGATTACCGATGACTATTTTTGGAAATCATCCTTGGCATGGATGGATTGTCCAACAGTTGTGTGATGGCTGATTGATTGATTGATTATTGTGCCTAGCAAGTGGTGATGTCTCCGTGTGATTCCATGGCCAGTTCCTCGCCTTCTATATCATTACTGCGGGCTAGGAGAGCCTAGAGTGAAAGGGCATTCGGATTTGGCATGTTGGGAGGTTTGGTGAGTGGGGCGCAGGAGGATATCACTGGCTTTCCTGTGGTGAGGGAATTCCTCGAAGTGTTTTCCGAGGAGACTCATGAGATTCCGCTACAGCAGGAGGTAATGTTCTCCATTGTTTTGTTTCCTGGTGTAGGTCCTATCTCATTAGCTCCATACCGGATGTCGCACCAGAGTTGGCAGAGCTGAAGAAGCTCATTGAAGATCTTTCGGTGAAAGACTTCATTCGACCTAGCGTGTCTCCAGTGGGAGCACCGGTCATTTTGTTGTAAGGTATGATGCCTTACGCCATTACAGTTGGTGATGGTACTTTGTTTGAGAATGTGAAATTCTCTCCAGGGAAACTGAGTGTGTAACACTTGGACTTTGTGGCAAAGGCCATGCGCGATCTTGTATATGCGAGGCAGTGCATGTACAATTCGCTTGTGATTTGAGTGGTCTCCATGACTCTAGGTTCATATGTTACTTATTGATATGTGGGTCATAAGTAGTTGGCATGTCAACACCATGGGGAGTGTAAATCATGAAATAAGTACGATAAACTATGGTAATATATCGATGTTACTTCACCTTTGACTGACTCTCGATTTTGCAGATACCATGGAGATTGAGGTATATCGTTACATTGAGTTTTTAGTTATTATGTTATTGAAATTGAAAATTTTGCAGGTGTACGTGAACTAAGGTACGTTACTATGTGAATGAGTATGTTAACTAACATGTATTGGGTGAAATGAATATGATTATGATTTCGTGCTGTGAAATGATTATGAATTTATTTTGAGGATATTGATTATAAATTGTAAGTCGTGTCAATTGTTAGAGTCATGGAATAGGACCAAACTAACTCAAGTCCTGTGTGGATTAGAGTTTGTGGGGTAGGACACCTCTATTGAGGGAGTGACTGGTGATCCCAACGAATCGAATGACGTTTGTGATGTCATTGCGAAGTTTCGAGATCCGTCGGTGACCTCTCTGTGTGGGGGTGCACTTCTCGAAATGGAAATCGTGAGAGCCGAGAATGAGCTTTTGGAGAAGAACCAAGACAATGTGTCTTAGAATGAGGAAGGACATGGTTGTTGTGTGTCCATCTGCTGTGATGCCAGAAGGTGAAGATTCAACACCAGAAGCCGTTGGTAAGCTTCAACCTCTTGAGGTACCGCAGTGGATGTGGGAAAGTATTTCCATGAACTTCGTGGTGGGTTGGCCTAAGACTCAGGCTGGTCTTGACTCTAGTTGGGTCATTGTGGACAGATTGTCAAAGTCTGCCCACTTTCTTCCGGCAAAGGTGAGCTTCTCTTCAGAGCAGTTGGCCAAACTGGGTGTTCGCGAGATCGTGAGGCTTCTCGGGGTGTCTGATACTCACCGCCAAGTATACCGATTGCACAAGTAATATAATGATAAGAAAAGTTCGTCTCCACAGGGATTGGGATCAAATATCAAATAATTGTCCTTTTAAGATGGGATGAATTCAAATAGGGTGGTGACAAATAATGTCGATTTGGGCGAAAATTAAAAGTAAAGACTGATTTTTGTATTTTTGTTTTGAGAAATAAAATAATAAAATAACGATGAGAATTGATTTAAGAAATATGAAAAAAGCATTGTAGCCAGGATACACTTATTGTATGATTCCCGCTTCTTACTCTGGATTGATTTACAATATTCATTTATAAAATTACTTTGATAAATTATTATCTAAAATATTAATAGTCAACCCTCAGTTTCTTGCAAGGTTAACCCTTTAAACCCAATTGGAACCCTAATTCCTTGCAATGTTCCTCATGTTATTAAGCAATGAACTCAATAATTTAGGCATCCGCAATTCAATACACATCTATTCCTAGTGTAACATCCCACATAATTAGGAAAGAATACATAAAGTGCTATGATGAATAGGGATGCTTGAGTGGAATTCGAATTATATGTTGATGCATGTATGGTTTGCGAATTATATAGCTACTTTCCCTAGAGTGGAATTAATTTAAGTTAGGGAATTATTTGAATGACCATGGTAAGTGAATAATTAATTTGGGCATGTGAAACTTTAGTTAAAAGGTATAGAGATTAATTAATTGTAACATATAAAAAGAAAACATAATGTCACTTAGGTTATATGAGAAGTTGTAATTTTTGGGTTAGTACCTAAACACCATTGGATTGGTATATTTTTTGACCTAAATCCTTGGGTTGGCCGAAGTACTAAGGGCCTTAAGGAGTGACTTAGATCAGCCCAAAACCTTTTTCCTCAATCTTAACTAACTTGTACTTAGCCTAAGAGGATCATGATCCATCCCCCATTGGCAAAAATGTACCACATGGCAAAGACCTCATCTATTCTTGTCCTCTCTCCTCTTGTGCGCATGGGATAGACAAAAAGGAGCAGGAAATTTTGATGCCTTGTTGATATCCTTTCACTTTACTACATGCAGCCAATAATGTGTGGGGAAGTCAGCTTGCATGTCTCCTCATTGGGCAGAATTGCCATACCCTCTTACCCCTTTGTGCGCCCAAATGTGAGCAAGAAACCTAAGTTAATTTTCTGACCTTGCTTGCTTTTAAAAACCAGCCTTCCATCCCCATTCCTCCATCACCCAAGCGCTGTTTGTTGAGTATTAAGTTGGAGAGTTTATTTTGTTAAAACAGAACCAACATAGCCACACATCCCACCTTATCAATTCCACTTTATGCGCACCTTTGGAGGAGAAGAACAATATGAGTCCTGGTTTTTCTTTTTGAAATAAAACTCAGCCTCATTCTTCCCCTCTCATCCTCCTTAAAATCATGACCCAAGAAGAGAGTGGACATCTAGAAATAATTTCACATTCCCCCTATGTTCTGGCCTCAAATCGTGGACTTCTAGTGAACAACTACATTCAAGCCTTCATATCTTTTTCCCTTGCTCAGCCGAAGTTCTTAATACAAGGGGTAGAGTATAGTTCCTTCTCCTTGCATTCTCCTACCACGTTTGGTTGATGGAGATGTTCCCTTGTATGTAGGTACTAACTCAAGCAAATCTTTCCCCTCCTCTTGTGCACTCAAGCAAATCTTTCCCCTCCTCTTGTGCGCGCGGTCACCATTTAGAAAGGGTTGAGCTTGCTGTTTCGTGGAGCATAGAAAGTTAAGGTGTTGCTCCTTGTCCATTCGGGTTTCTTTGTGTGCTTGCAAGAGGTAAGCACAAATTTCGAATCTCTCTTCCCCTCCTCTATTCAAGACGTCAAGCATGTTTAGGAAGTAGTCCTATTATTTTTTTTATCTTTTTTCGCTTCTGCCATATTAAATCCCTTGGACCGTAGCTTGAAAGCATAAAAAAATAAACTTGGAAATGACCTTTTACTGAATTGTGGGGCTGTTTGGTTGTGCCTTAGTGTACCTCAAATCTTACATGAATTAAAACAAAAAGGACAACATGCTTTAGGCTACTTGTAGCGCACATTAGATAGATTGGCTGAGTTTAGAAACAAAAATCCCTAATGCTTTTTATTGAAGAAAATCGATGTTGTATGTTGAAATCTCGCTGTTACTCTTTGGAAAATTTATGGGACAACATGTTGTATGTAGCGCACATAGGGAGATAAGTTAGAATTTGGAATAAGAACCCTTAATGTATCTTTATGCCAAAATCGATTCTGTTTGGGATGGAAACCTTAGGAATTTTCGCTGTTAAACGTTGGTAAAATTATTGTGAAGTCATAATGTTGTTAGGAAAGGAAACATGGTAAAACCGATTGGTAATTAAGGATAATAAGGAGTAATCACGTGTGCTGCGTATAGGAGCTAATGGACATACGTTTCTGACTTGTATACCTTTGCCTAGGTGCGCATATTTTCGTGATTGAGGGCTGTTTTGCTGCTGTTTGGTAATTTAATTGCAGCATGTGAGGTAAGTGTCTGGTGGCATTACCTTTTGTGACTGCTAGCTAGCATATGGTATTGTGAACGTTGCTCTCATGTGCCTTGGGTTTGAATTATGTATAAATTATTTGGATTCTGTCTTTGGATATGATATGCTGGATATTTCGTCATGCATTTGGAAATCCCTGAGATGTATGCTATTACTTAGTCATGCATTCGCATATCATAATTTTATTTGTATGTTTTTCTTGCGGACCATGACATAACATACATGCATAAATTTCATGCTGATTTCTGAACCAAGAATGATTATAAAATTAAGCATACGTTTGATCACGCATCATGTAGGCATCCCTCCGGTACCAGGGACAAAACCGTGGCTCAGTTCGCATAGGTCCAGTGGAATTCACCTTTGGAGCCATATGGAATCTCCACTGCGTTTGTTAGTAGTACGTGCACCGTAGTGCTAGGAACGTACACCTCTGGCATTATATACGCACCCTCTAGCGTTATATACGCACTATGATTATTATTAGTATATGTCTGATTTGAAATGATGATGTGAATGTTTTGTAATTCTGTATCTAGTTAGTACTGTTGCATTACTGGTTTTGCTATCACACTACTGGGATTTTTCTCACCCCTTTGGGGCTCAATTTTATCAAATAGCAGGAGAACGAAAGAGCATATGATGATCTTGTTAATTTCGATAATTGCTGTTAACTGATGCTTGGAATTTCTGCTATTAATTGTTTTGTCTATGGATGACTGTATTATTGTAATATTTCGGAAGTTGGATTACTGTTGGGAACATGTTTTAATTGCCATTTTTAAGATTTTATGGTCTGTTTGAACTTTGGAAAAATTCTGGTTACGTTTTGCGAAAAACAATTTCTTAAGCGTTTTAAATGTTGTTTTCTAAACTGTTTTGCGAGTTCTGTTCCGAGGGGCTAGAGACCTCCGATTCGCTTAAAATTTATATGTATGCGAAGTCCCAGATGTCTAGATTCTTGTGTCAAAGCAATTTTATTTAAATTTTTGTACCCGATTGGATATGATTTTTACAAGGCAGCAAGGTCTGTCAAGAAAATTAATGTTTCAGCAACTCAAGTAATTTTTGTCTAATTGTCACATGGGTTCTTTTTAGACCAGATTTGAATACGAAAATTTTTACGAAACTTAATTTTTTTTTTCCAGAACTACTTGTTAGCATTCCGACTCTAGTCCGCTTAGCAGACAACTCTCTTGGATGCATACAAGGGAGGGTGTCACACCTAGCATGCATACGAGCCGTTATCTTACCCCCTTTCAAGATCAAAATCCCAATATTCCTATCTAGGATTCTAACCCTCACACTATCATCAACTATTAGAGTGATCAATTCTAATAAAGAAAATTGAAATTTCGCGCAAAGTAATGATAAAGATAATTGTATAAATGAAAAACCATAAATCAATCCATTGTAACAAAGGTTCACATATGGATCGTGACCCTGACTACAATAAAAAGAACTAGCCAAACATTAACATGGCTATAAATCCAATATTCAACAAGAACATAAAATAAAATAGAAGAAGATGATCTGTGGAAGAATCCTTCTGAGCACCGCCGTCAGCTTTCTTCTGGAGGAAATGACATGCCCTAGGGTTCTGCCAAGAGGGTCTATTTATAAGCTTTATTTCTTTCTTCCAAAAATGCCCTCAGTCAACACGGTGTAACTTTCCCGCAAACCGGCGCCAGTTGGCGCCGGTGTGGCTGTAGTCAGTGTCATGCCTCTGTCTAAAATGAAAAATCGGAAAACTTTCCTCGGAAAGTGGCACCAGTTGGCGCCATTGTGGCACCCCTAGGCGCCACTCTACTGCCCAAAATCAACTCCTCCAAGAATGTGGTGCCAATTGGCTTCAATTTGGCGCTGGTTGGCTTCACTTTTGCCTAGAATGTGGCGCCAGTTGGTCATAAGGTGAGGGAACATATGGTGTTTTACCATCAAAATGGGCTTAGATGGGAACGAATTTTCGTCCCATCATTATTCATTCTGATATTTGGGGTCCAAGTTGAATTATGTTTGGCTTAGGTTTTCAATATTTTGTTACCTTTATTGATAGTTTTTCTCGTTACACTTGTGTTTATTTAATAAAAAATTATTCTAAATTATTTCTATCTATGAAAATTTTTATGTTGAGGTTCATAATCAATTTGGTGCTCCTATTCTAGTTTTACAGATTGGAAATGCTAAAAGTATTTGTCTTTTGAATTCTCTAATTTTTTAGAAAAACAAGGGACGTTACACCAAATTGTCTGCCCTCACACGCCACAACAAAATGGAGTGACCGAATATAAAACTAGTTGCATGTGTCAGCCCTACTGCGGACCTTACTCCGCCTAACTCACCATCTTTACTGATCGTCTCTTCCCATCCGGCTCCTCCACTAGAGACTGCTCTCATTGCCCTCTGCAAAGGTATTCGATCCACTCGCAACCCTCATCCACTTTACCTTTGTTTCTAGTCTTTCTTCTGTTGTCATTCCTAAGATCATAAGTGAAACATTATCTCATACTAGTTGGCGCTAATCAATGATTGATGAAATGACAACTGTTCACTCCAATGGCACAAGGAATCTTGTTCCTTCTTGCAAAGATCATATTTTTGACCATGCATTTTATTTTATTTTGTAAATAAAATAAATAATAGTAATAAATAAAATAAATGTATACGACAATAAGGAAATAATTCTCCTTCTGAAGCCATATGTTTTCTGAAAAAAGGATGTATGGGCGACAATGATAAAAGATGGACAAAAATGTTTACACGATTGATATTTATCTTTAAAAGCACGAAGAATCGAGAGTTTCAGAAAGGAAAATAGGAAAAAATAAAAATAAGAAGAAAAGAGATAGCGATGGAGTAGAGAACTGAAGAAAGGGATTAAAACCATTTAGAAACGGGTAGGAAGAGCACGAAGTAGAGAGATATAGAAGGAGATTGAGAAAAGAAAGAAAAGTACAAAATCTATTAGAGATGTTTGGGACCATTAAAAGAATTTGTGCTTTCAGGTCTACTTGAATTTGTGTTACTGTTGCCCGCAAACTATTCTGTAAGGCCCTCTTTGGTAGGTGGGTTTTATTTAGAATCTTGGGAAAGTGTCATTCAGATTCTAATATATCCATGTTTGGTACAAGAAATGCAAATTTTTCCTAAGAATCCAATTTACGCAGGATTTTGCTTATTGTACAAATTAGTAACCAAAATATCATCTTAGAATACCACCAAATGGGTGGTATTCCTAGAATCCTGGGTGTTGGAAAAGTTGAAAGCAATTTTTGGGACATTTTTACCCTTTTTTTTGTGCCCTAAGCTGGAGGATCTATGCTCGATAAACAAAAATGTTGCTCTTCTTCACAAGAAGGTGTTCATTTCTTGGCACTTTTTTTTTTCCTTCCCTGATATACTTCCTTCTCCTTTCTCTTGGTCAATTTATTTGAAAGAAGTTCACTTGGTCTAAGCAACATCTCCATTCGGAATTGATTATATGCAACTGAATCTACATAAAGGGTCACTCAACATACCCTTGGAATGACTGATTCTAAAAGAAGGTATTAGTATATGATGAAAATGATCATTGGATTGACATGGTCTCATTAGTTGTTACAGACTACGCAGGTGCAAAAAGAAGGATGCTTGAATATGAGGTAAATTGGCCATTGCATCTTTCTAGCTTTAAAGAAAGAGAAAGACAACGAAGTAGGATGATTTCCCAAGCTTAGAACTTGGTTCCGAGAGCAAAATAAGAGATCTGTTCAAGCTCTTCTCATTCAGTGAAAACCCAATTTTGATAGAGACAAAGGAGGGGGATAAACGATGTTATAGGAGGCTGATGAAACAAAAATGTTATAACCAAAATTAATTAAAGGGTTAGTTTCATAAATTCACCACATATTCCCTAGCAATATTTTACTATCAATCAAACATAGATTCAGAAAACTTAAGCCAATATTACCGACAATATTTTGGTGTATCAAAAAACTTTTTGTTAGCATTCTCGGAAAACTCACTTTCCCACCAAATTTTCGGAAATCGTAGTTTTTTAATAAAAAAATATTCTCCCATATCAAAACTCGTTAGAGTTTCTTAAAAAAATATTCTAAAACCCAATCACACCTTGATTCATATGCTCTATCATATTCATGTATCTTTAGTGTGGACATAATAATAAGTTATTTTGAGGGGTATTCCACCAAAAAGTAGCACTTCGTTGATTTTTCATCCTTTTTTCTATAAAGACCTGCAGGTAAGCATTTTTTGATTGAAGAGTATTTTTTTTATACTTATGATGAGAAAATCATACGAAGACAAAAATTATAGATTGGTTTAAATATAAAAAGATCCAAGAAGATGCTTCTACACATTTTTGTTGAACCCGGCTCGGAGTGGCCAGTTTAATCGAAACCCAGTTAAGTGGTATACAGTCGGTCCGAGCAGGGGAACAGATCGACCATGTCAATGAACCGGTGTGAACTAGGTTGGATCAGTCGATTTTAACAAAAACTAATGACCCGCGATTTAAGAAATGACCCGGCAGAACTGTTAATAGTCATGGTGGGACTACAGTTTATGTCATCGTTATTTGCATATGTGATGGGACATAAATTTGTTCCCATCTAAGCCCATTTTGATAGCAAAATACCATTCCTTCCCTCATCTGATGAGCAACTCAGCAAGAAAATCACTTGTTTTACGTCTTTATGATAAAAACACAGTGGGGGAACGGATGATGACATAACGCTTTGGAAATCAAAATAAAAGGGGAACGGATTGAGAGCATTTAATACACTTGCTACACTCATTAGTGTTTCTGATCACTTTGCAGGAAACGTTGAAACAAAGTTTCCATAAAGCAGAGGCAGAGCATCAATTAAGCATGAAGAAGTGTGTATAGTAGGGAATAAAGCATTCTCAGTGGCTTAGAGGAAAGCAAGACATGGGGGACTGCAAGAAACGAAAAATCTCAACAATTACTGTCCCATCCAAGCAAGTTGCAAACCCCCAAGCACTGCCGCCACCGCCCCGTTCACACAGTCAAGAAACCAACTCCAAAGGATTTTACAAGATTACCACTCCCTCTTCTGCCTATAAATAGGACGTCCCAAACACGAAGACATCATCAAATTCCTTAAGAAGAGATCACCTAGGATCAAATTCCTTAAGAAGAGATCACTTAATTTAAATTGTAGTTTTATTTCTATATAGTTGTAGCTATAGTTAAGTGACAACACTTCTCCTAATTCTGTAACACTCAATTGAGACTCCTCTCGAACAACAACCATCTTCTCCACTTTATATTGTGTTGTAATATTTCTTGTTTCATTTCAATATAAGTGTTATTTCTCTCTTTTCCACTCGTTATCTCTGAACTGAATCTCGGGTCTATGGGACTTCAGTTTGGAATAATTATATTTAAAATATTAGCCATGAGCTAAACTATCTGTGGAACGGATAAGCTGCAAAGTTCTTAAAGAAGTATTTTCAAAACTCTTGTACTGAAGCATTTTGTATTTCTCTAGCTAAGTGAGCTATATTCATTGTGTATCAATGGAAATTGAACACATACTGAGAAAGGATCTTCCATAAGGAAGGGATTTCATATAGCATAGCCAGTGAGGGAAGGTGGTGTTTTGGCAACGACACTATTGGTTACCTTAGGAATAAGGGGCCACTTCGTACATTTAAAGGTTATGTACTAAGTACCTGTTGGAGTCAAGGGAGCCATAGGAATATGGAGACTTGTGAGCCATCTAGTCCATGAGCTGAGGAATCAGATTTGGAAGTTAAGAAACTGGGACAAAGCAAAAGAGTGCTAAGTCTTGAGTAGAGAAAATAACTATTTAAGAATGGAGCAGTAAATCCGTTCCTTGTGTTAAAACTGTTTTAAAACCCTCTGCCTTGTTGTCTCTTGATTATAGTTTTTACTACTTTTATTTTTGCTTTATTCAATCTTGTATCTATCAAACTCCAATGACTACTGTCGTACCTTCTTTCATCAAGAAGGATCACATATATAACGACGCGAGGAGTTATTTGCCATCAGATTGAAATTACTGATCTTGAAATTACTGACCAGTCAATTCAATCACTAACTTTTCTTGTCATTTTCATTCTTTATAAAATAGTTTAAGGCATTATTTAGAGTTCTATCCTGGTGGGAACGATAATCTGGGCAATAATACACCCATTATTACTTGATGCGTGCACTTGCGCACTTGGGTTGGAAGTAAGGGAGCAACTCTGTTTTCTCTTGCTAATAAAGAACAAAGGAACGTCATTCATCAGAATATATTTTTCAACCAACAGCAAACCACCCAACAATATGGTTTATAAAAATTGTTCAGACCGATGCGGGTTAACAAACTTTGGTCTACTATAGCATATATTTTACCTTTTCTTCCTCATCCTCGCTTTTCTTTTCGTCTTTTCATTTTCTTTCATTTTTTTAAATCTTGGGACTTGATTATTAATGTGAATGCAGGGCCAACGAGATGAAATACACGTACCTATCTTCACCATTCCCATGAACAAGCCTCGCCTAATAAAACATTTAAACCCTTGTTATTGCTATCAAGATTTATCAGATATATTGTTGCACTTTGACATAAATTCTTTAATTAATCCATTTTCATGTAGGCATGGCCTGAGTTCTATATCGTTTTATATAGAAATATATTTTCTGCACAATCTCATTATTGACATTGAATTCACGTACCATAAAGACAAAAATGATAATGGATAATATTGTAAGTTCTTTTTGCATGAGATAACTACTCGTATGCTTCGATACAATAAGGTTCAAGTAATTTTAGTCATATTATCTATCTGTTTTTCTCATATTTTCTTCCTTATCAAAGAAAAGGCCATAATTGAATTTTTTCTACTTTTTATAAGAGGAGAAAAATATAATATGGTGTTTGACAACTTTTGAGCATAGCTACAAGAATGACTAAAAGGGCTGTGAGTGGTAATACAATAATATCCTGGCAGAGGATTGAGGGTGATGATACATGAGTATAAAAGATGCAAAATTTCAATATTAAAAATAGATTTATATTTCATTTTTCGGTTCAAGTCATTCAACCATTGACTCACCGGTTGATCCAATAACTCATTGAACCAATATCTTGATCGGGTCAATAACCGGTCCAAATTTAATAAAATTGCATCTACATTCACTTGTGTCCACATGAAATTGAAAAAAATACTGTTTCGACTTCGGCAAGTGCACCGGTCATAAAAGTAATAAAGTGTATGTGAGTACAAGATCGTTCCCACGAGGATTAGAGTTCAAGCACTAATTCACTATTCACGCTTTATTTGTACAAAAAATAATGAGAAACTTTGAAATTAAAACTAAGATTGACCAAAAGCATAAGAATTCAGAATTTAAAACGCAAGCAATTAAAAAGAGTGTTTTGGCAATTAAGAAAAACGTAGTTAGGGTTTCGACTTTCCCCAATTTCCTCTTTATGCTATAAATTAAATAGTCAAGAAACTGCTCCTAATATGATGTGAATCAATTATTTCTAAATTAATTAAGGCTTAATTCCTTGTTAGCTTAATTGTATGTGATCTTGAAAGAATTCTAGTTCCTTGGTTGTTCTTCAAGAAAACATGCATTAAGATCAAGAATTCAAAGACTGCATAATTGCCCTATGTCTATTCCTAGATCACAATGATTACGATGAATTTATCAAATCAGAGTTCATGCACCAACATCCTTATTGTCATACAACTCCTCTAAATCATTCTACAAGAAGAAAACTCATATAAAGCATTAAGAAAAGATAAATTCATTCAAATATAAAACGAGAAGAATTAAAATAAGATTTAATTCATAACACAAAGATTCAACTGGGATTCATTTTCCCTAACTATATAAAATTCTAGCCTAGCATAGCAAAATTAAAGACAATAGAAAGCAATAAAGGTTCCCCAAAATCCATTAGTGTGATGGCGTTGTGAATCCTAAAAGCTCCTAACTTCTTCATAAGCGGGTGTTAAAGAGGCGTTTAAGCGCCCTTAAGCACGCTCAAGCGCCCTATTTTGACAACAGCGATACTATTTCATATTTTAGGTATAACTTGTGTTGTACTTGTTCGATAGATGTGATTTTGGTCTCTTTGGCAAGATAACAGAGAGATATACAACTTTCATGAAGAACATGAGATCTAATTCTATCATCTTGGATACGAAATATTGACCGATAGATAACTTTTGGGAGATTTTCACTAAATGGATGCACCAAATTTATCTTTTTAATTCCTTCTATCTTAACCATTGCTCAAATGCTCCAATTCAACTTAATCGTCCTACAAAACAAGCAAAATCACATTATGTTAGCTCAAAATTCAACTTTCATGTTTTTCACTACAAAACCTAAGTTTTCATGCAATTGACTATGTGATTCATATATTATTTAGCCCTAAAAACATGATAAACTAAACGATTATCAAACATTTCCAGATTTGAATATTGTTGTCCTCAGCAATCAATCAGAATAAAATTAAGGGAAATTGGAGCGGGAAATCTCAATTGCATGGATTTTGGATAGGAAGTATTCAATTAGAGAAATGATCACAGTGCACGCGGACTTTAGTGAATGATACATCAATCAACAAGATTCATGATTCATTAGTCAAAAAGTTGTAACAAAACTTCTCAAGATAAAGAACAAGGAAATTTTCCTTAAACATTCCCTCTGACTAGGATTTTTAATACACTCACACTCAACTATTTAAGGCATTGAGTTTCATTCTTCCTTCACTAAATCAACACTATCATAGGGTTGCTTATATTCTCGCTCTCCACAGTTCTTACGACATATAAAGCAAATCAAGATGTCTTCATTAGAGTTTAATGTGGCCTAGTGACATGAGTCGTCGAACTCACTCAAATTAATCAGGTTTGTAAAAATAAAGATTTTTAGTAAAGTGGACAACCTGAATTGCCTCTCTCAAGGAATTTGCAAGAATCTTAATCGATCAATTAAAAATAAGAAGTAAAATGGGGGTTTTGTTTGATTAAAAATAACAATTAACAATTAAAAGCAATCAACCCAAGAATTAGGATTCCAAGATATCCATCATTGGACAATGGATTACCAAATCGTGGTTGACCCTAAGCAATTCGGAATCCCTGCAATTGCTTAGGAACCCCTTTCTAGACGACAACCTAGTGTTTCATCAATACAACGCATCTACTCGCGCAATCACGGAGTATCAACCCGTTTGACTTGAGATTATGAGTTAGTCAACCCAAACATTAAATGTAATGTTTAATCACTTACCTTAGGTGCAATCGTAGAACTTGAATCTGAGTTAAAGGAAGAGAAACGATTGGATCAAGATGAAGCACAGGTCCTCCGGGTTCAACCGCGAAATCCTTAATTCTTGGATTGATTAAAGAGCGCTTAACCTAGCATGTCTAAGTCGAAATTCATGATTAAAAGAAGAAAAGTGAAGAAAAGAAAACTATATTAATCTCTGAACTGTAAAAATAATATGAGACAATTTAACGAAAACTAAAACTGCTAATGGAAAACTATATTAATCTTTAAACCTAGCGCTTAACCTAGCATGTCTTTTTTTTAGGCTCTACAATACTGACCTAGTATAAAAGAAAATAAAAGATAATAATGGATTTGAACCTCATAAACATTGGGTTCCCAATTACAAACTTAAACTCAATTAACTAATTAAAACTACAGCAACTAGCGATGAACTTGGGCTCAATCTTTGACCATTATATTGTCTGAACTGGGCTTTCATGTCTTCATAAAATTTGTAATCCTTTGAGTTAGCTGCAAAACACAACAAGAAGGGTCAATCAGATATTTGTGAAAGGAGTTATGGTCAAAATACTTCAGTAACATAAATCTACATTTTTATTACGAATCTCAAAATAAACCCAACTAAAAACCCAACATCTAATTTAACCCAAATTATTTACACACTAGAAAATCCAAAAATCACTAATCAAGAGTAAAAAGTAAGTGTAATAAATATCAATTATATATAACCTGACAAAGGGAAAGAAAATTTTGAGGGAAAGAAGCTCTAAGATTAAAAATCAAATTCAAGGAGGAATAGATGTAATTGTTTAAGGGGGCGTTTCGTACAGGAGATTTTTTTTACCCGGAAAAATATTATAGGAATACTGTGGGAAACATTTTTGCCCAGGTAAATTACAAAAAAGTGTTTGGTAGACCAAAATTTTACCAGGAAAGTTGGGTTAATTTATTGATGTTATGTTTGGTTGGTGATAAAATATTGATGGGATTATGAAGTAAAATGACAAAAATACCCTTTAATTTTGAATCTTACACTAATTCCAATGTTCTATTTATTACTTATCTCTTTATAATTATTTTGATGTTGTTTATTAATTTGTTTTCTAACTTGTCTATTAGCTGTTTACAACAAATTTAACACCATAATGCGAAGAAGATGTCAAAATAATGATTCACATGGCTAAAGAGGCAGACTGTGCTTAAGAAAGGATCCATACATTGCTTTTGCACACTGTTTAAAGGAGCTTAACTATGGAAATTCCTATTTTTCCAGGGTACGCGTATTTTGTGGTGTCAATTTAAATCATTCACTGAGTAAACTACTATTTACTGTCAACTATTATTTGCAATGTGGCCTATTAGAAAAAGTGACCTACAAAAAGTGGATACACTGAAAGCTTGTGAATACTCCAGCAAAAGTCTCAAAGATCAAACTTTTACTGTTGCGATTGTTGGGAATAGTATCCTACCATTGCCCTGACCTTGATATTGCAGTACCTAGTGAGTCATGGTGGATACACCTCGAGCCAGACCGCAGAGCAAGAGTACACGAAGTCGAAGAACAGGATGTACAACAATGTGTGTTTCTGTGTTGTTGTTTTGTAAGATTGTTTTGCATATGGGTTTGAGATGTATTGTATGATGAGGGAAATTTAGTCTCGAAATTTGGTTGATCAATTCTGAGTACGTGGAAAAAAAACCATGTGTGGGTGGTAATGTGTTTAAGGAATATGTACTTGAAAAAAAAGGATGGGGAAAAAAATTTCCTTGGACAATTTTCTTTTTTACCCGTATCAAACATGGGAAAATAATTTCCCTCACCCACTTTCCCATCATTTCAAACAAATAACTCATACCAAACACCTTCTTAGGAAAATATTCAAAGTAGGTTGGTCTAGTGGTCAACAGACCCCACGACGAATCCCTGCCAATGAGGTGGGAAAGGTTTGAATCTTGGAGTCGCCTACTTGGGAAGAGCTGTAATGACTGCCTGGCTCGGAGTGGTTGCAAACTTCGCCACTAGTTTTACCCGCAAAAAAAAAAAACAATCTAAAGAAAAATAATTTGACACAATAATTAAGATGTAACTATAAACCAAATAACCTTAACACGAAGGAATGAAGAACATCACAGAAGATTTTTATAGGGCTCATCTCAAGAATTTTTAGGATGGTAATACACGATTGATTCGATCCTTTTTTTTATCAATGAATTCATAACTTTTAAGGCTGGAGCTTGCTCCTTCTGGGTTGCATTGGTTGGGTTTTTCAAGAAACAAGTGGAGGTTGGTAGCTATAAGGTATTCTTTTTATAGGGCTCATCTCAAGAAATTTTAGGCTGATAATACAAGATTGATTATATCCTTTTTTAGATCAATGAGTTCATAACTTTGAGGCTGGAGCGTGCTCCGGTTGCATTAGATTGGGTTTTTCAAGAAACAAGTAGAGGTTGGTAGCTACAAGGTATTCTCACACTTAAGTCAGTGTTTAAGTTAATACTTTAGTATATGGATTAGATAAATATATGAGTATTAAGCCCAAAAATGGATTCTTTCATGTTAAAATCTCATATAATGTCATGTGAAATTTTGTGTCTATCATTTTCTTCATATATTAATGATAATGGGCCATTTGACGGGACAAATGCAATTTTTAAAAAATTCCACATGTTTAGTTCATTAACCAGATGTATTACCGGACAAATGCAGGAAGACGCGTTGCTGGTGGATACGCGTTTAAACGCGCACCTAATACATGTGTGTTATATGTCAGTTTCGTCTGTTTACTCTGAACACGTCGGTACCAGGTACGTGTTTGAACACGTCTGTACTAGGTGCGCGTTTGGACACGTCTGTACCAAGTGCGTGTTACATGTCAGTTATCATGCCTTCGAAATTTCCTTCCAAAAATCGAACAACCGAATGCGTACCTGGTACAGACGTGTCCAAATGCGCACCTGGTACAGACGTGTTCAAACATGCACTGGTACCGACGTCTTCAGAGTAAACAGACGAAACTGACATGTAACACGCATGTGTCAGGTGCGCGTTTAAATGCGTATCCACCAGCAACGCGTCTTCCTGCATTAGTCCGGTAATACATCTGGTCAACGAACTAAATGTTGGATATATTAATAATATAATCCAATATGTTCACATATAAGCCCAATAGGTGAAAATATGGTCATTTTTGGGTCCATATGGGTTGGAGCCCAATAGCTTGCATCATATCTAGGGTTTCCTAAGCTAGAGGTAACATTGTTGAGCATTCCAAACTTGATGTTTCTTGGTGTAATACTTCAAGCACCTCTAAACCCTTTTCTCTCAAACTCATAACCTCCACAATCTTGAAGTATTATCTGCATGTGTCGGATTTGAGCGAGTAAGGTGTCTATTCGAAGATCTCATCGAGTGGGACTCATATTTTAAATCACTTTCACGATTCGACGGAATGATTTACCGGGATCTGAGTTTGAAGAAACTGGAGCCGCAACTTTTCGGTCCAGATCCCGAAAATTTCGGCCATTTTCAGAAAGTGAAACCTATTTTATTTTTGTTCTACTCGTCGAGACGATCGTTTTGAGTGGTTACTCGCCTTAAACGGAGATCAGACGAAGGAGATATGGCCGTTTGAAGTTTTAGGTACACTTTTATGCGAAAAAAAATATTTCTACGAAAAGGAATATTCCGATGGAATATTCTGTTAGTTGGGGAATATTCTGTAGGGGACATTTTAAAAATCAGAAAATGTTCCGGTAATTTTCCGGCAACAGGAGTAGTCCATCTTAAGGTTTTTGGGCGCTCCGAATCTGTTTTTTGGCAAATTCCAAGTCTACAGAGCAGTTTGATGAAAGTTGGAGCCTTTGCTTTAATTTGCAAAGTGTGAGAGAACTACAAGGTGCACTATTTCTAACTCTTAGCTCTGATTAAAATGCCTAAATATAGTTCCTATGATATTATGAAATGAAATCATTTGATGTTATTGAATTTTATGGTTGGAAATTACATGTTCAATTGGGCATGGAAGAACATGAAATATCCCATAATGTATTAAATGATTTTGCATTTACCATTGAAAATTGTGGATTAATATCAGTGGAACAAAGATGGATATTTTTGTAGGGATTACTTACTAAATTCTCTAAATATTCATATAGCTATGACTTGTAGTGAATATAAGACGACGGAAAAGATATGAGATCATTTGAATGCTTAGTTCCAAAAATAAGATTGGCTTTCCAAAACTCTCATAGTAGAGAAGTTTTTTAAATTCAAATTTAATACGAATTCAGTTAGTTAAACTTGAGAACATAAGAAAAAAACTAAAAGATGATAAATCTGATATTTCTGATAATCTTTTTGTCGATCTTGCATTGAGTAAACTACCTGCTGAATGGAGTTCTTTCAAGACTGAAAGAACAAAGTGAACTGGATAAATTAAAGAGGTTTATTTATATTTAGGATCAAAACTATTCTAGGAAGAGTTTGGAACAAATAGGACAATAAAAGTTAATTGCCTACTTAGTTTCGCGTTCCAATAAACCTCAGAAAAAGTCCAAGTCACCAAAAGGTGAATCCTCTTCATAGTTAGAGGCCAAAAAGGCTGTCTTCAAAAGAAGAAGAAGGACAAGTGCCATAACTGTGGAAAGTGGGATCACTGGGCAGCAGAGTGTAAGCTACCATATAAGTTAAAAAAAAAAACAACACACCACAAAATGAGATTAATATGTTAACTAATGAACCTGAGCCTCAAGCTTTCATTGGAATAATGAAGAATGGAAAGGCCAGTGTCTCTTCTGAGAGGTGGTTGGAGAGCGGTGCTACCTATCATTCTACAAATGATAGGAATTTACTCACTAAGGTCATAGAAGTGAAAGACATGGTGGAAAATTGCAGTGGTAATGAGACAGATGTGAGTCATATTGGAACTGCAATTTTGGTGCTTTCTTCAAGTAAATTACTAACTCTAAAATAAGTTAGAGTAGTACCTTTACTTAAAAGAAAATTGGTATCTTTGCTTGATAAAGCTTATATGCCTTTCTCAAATATGAATGGTAGAGTAACTTTATTTGTTAACTCTTGTTATTTTGGTTGTGCATTCATGATTAATGGTATGTATAGATTGAGTTTAGATACTGTGAGCATAAACCATATGAGTTCAACTTTGATTGATCCAAAGTTGTTACATAATAGACTTGGACATGTTAACTACAGTAAAATGCAACATCTAGCTAAAACTCTTGATACTCTTCTATTCGATTTGACAAATTATGTGCACAAACTAAGATCACTAGAAAACCTTTTAAGTCGGTTTCTAAAAGCACACAACTTTCCGATCTGATACATTCTTACCTTTGTTACTTTAGAAATTATATTACTCAAGGTGGTCAGAAGTATTTAATAACATCCATAGACGATTTTTCTAGATATTGTCAAGTCTATTTGTTGAAATCGAAAGATGAAGTTTTTTTTTTTGAAAGGTTCTAGATTTTTAAGTCAAGAGTAGAAAATCAACTCCACTTGAAATTAAGAGATTTAGGAGTGATAGAGGAGGAGAGTACACAACGATAGGTTTCAAGGAATTTTGTGCTTCGGAGGGCATAATACTTGAAATCACTGCTCCTTACTCACCCTAAATCAAATGGTGTTGCTGAGCGCAAGAATAGGACATTAACTGAAATGTTAAACTCTACGTTACTTACAGCTAGCATGCCTTCCTCCTATTGGGGAGAAGCAGTTCTAACTGCCAATCACATCCTGAACAGGTTGCCGCACTCTAAGTTTTCTATTACTCCTTATGAGATATGGCATAAGCGCTCTTGTAGATATGATACTCTTAAGACTTGGGGATGTATTGCTTATGTAAGAATACAAGATCCTAAGAGACCTAAAGGTGGGACCTAGAACCAATTATTTGCATACATCTAGGAAATGCAGAAGACAGTGCTGCAAATAGATTTTTGGATCTATCTACAACTGCGGTGATAGAATCTAGAGATGCATGATTCTTTGAGAATAAGGTTATCAAAGATCATGGCTTGAGTGTTTCTGGATCTATAGATATGATTTTAGAATCTCCTATAGAATCTGAAGCAAGCCCTTCTGACACTTACCCCACACAATTGGCTGTTGAATCAGTTCCAGTTAGATTATCTATGAGAGAGAGTTCCCAAAGACTTTGGCGAGGACTTTGTCACTTACCATCTAGAGGATGATCCATTCTCCTATCAGGAAGCAATGAGATCTAGGGAATCTCTACTCTGGGCGGAAGCCATAGATGATGAAATGAGCTTTCTGCTGCATAATCATACTTGACAACTAGTCGATTTGCCGAAAGGGGCTAAGGCTATAGGTAGTAAGTTAGTAGTGAAGAAGAAATTGAATAGTGGTGGATCAATAGCCAGATACAAAGCACATTTAGTAGCTAAAGGCTATAGACAACAAAGTGAAGTAGACTATTTTGGTGTCGACTCACCTGTGTGTTATCTATCAACTATAAGAACTCTTCTTGCTTTGACATCTATTGAGCACTATGTAGTGCATGAAATGGATGTAAAGACAACTAGTGGATGACATGTTAATTCTTGGTTTTGATCATTCTGTAGTGAGTGACATGAAAGCTAATTTAGCTAAAGAATTTGACATGAGAGATCTTGGTGTTGCTAATACCATTCTTGGTATGAAAGTAAGCTTTGATTGGCAAGTTATCTCCCTTAGCCAGACTCATTATATTGAGCAGCTACTTTCTACCTGGGGATACAGTGAGTGCAAACTGAGTGAGACACCATGTGATTATAATAAAAGACTGAGTCCTCATGAAGGGACCAGTGTGGATTAGTTAAAGTATTCAAAACTGATTGGTAGTCTCATATATGCTGCAAGTTGCACTAGACCTGACATAGCCTTTACAGTTGGCATGCTGAGTCATTTCACTAATAATCCTAGTAAAGAGCATTAGGATGCCTTCGATAGGCTGATGCGATATCTTAAAGGTACTAAAGATTATGCTCTACACTACTCTAGTTATCCTTCAATTGTGGATTAATATTCTGATACGTCATGGTGTTTAGAAATAAGAAATAGTAAGTTCACCAGTGGATATGTATTCACTTTGGGAGGAGCTATTATTGCTTGGAAATCCAAAAGATAGACTTGTATTGCATTGTCGTCTATGGAATCAGAACTTCTTGCTTTAGCCTTAGCCGGCGAAGAGGCAAAGTGGATAAAGAATCTGATTATGGATATTCCTTTGACTCGGCTAAAGATTAATTCTTTAAGCCTATTTTGTGATAATCAAGAACTTGTCCAAGTTGTTCAAAATGCTCTCTTTAATTCAAAGAGAAGACATATAAGATTGAGACATGCGTTGTTGAATTATCTGAGAAAATGAGGAGTTATCACCTTGATCGATGTGAGATCGAAGGATAACTTGACTGATGCTCTCACAAAAGATATGCCTAAAGATCGATTATTCAAAAAAGTGGGGGAAATGGGCTTAAAGACTATATAGACAAGTCTTAATTACCATTTACTTACCTTTTAATTGTGTGTTTTGAATTATCGAATCTTTCTTTTGTTGGCCAAAATGATAAGCACTATTTATATGTTTCATCGATGTTCATGGTTGTTGATTAATTTGAAAAGAGTAAGTTGACTCATTCCAAACTTGATGAAGTTAACTTGAACCTGATTCAAAGGTTCTACCTGGGAAACTTGTGTTATTCCAAACTTGATAATACAATCTAACCAGGTTGGACCATCCTTTTGATTAAATGATCTCATTCCAAACTTGATGCTAGATTATTTGACTTTGAGGAATCAATAATTGTGACATCCCAAATTGAAACATTGAAATAGTTGTTTGCATAAGAAGCCTATGGGTCATGTTCTTAATTGAAACTTGACATCACATGACTAGGTTATTGTAAGTAATTTGACTATTGGTTCTGTTCATTGAAACTAGACAATAGTTATTCTCTTACAAATAGACTTAAGTTGATAGCTCTTTACAAAACAAATTGTTTAGGCCTTGTTCATAGTTGATGATACTGGCTTGATGCATATGAACATAATATTGTGATGCTTTATGACATTAATATATGTTCTTCTTTGCCTGATGATTTGATGCTAAGTTCTTTTAGTAGAACTAGACATCTTTGGTAGATTATTCAACCGATTGAATTCATAATAATATGAAATTCATACTTGATATTCTACAGAGGATGGCAGAGATGAGGGAGAGCTTAATGAGAGGGATCTTAACTAAGATCATCTCCTTGATGAATGAATATATCATTTAGAGTATCTGGGGACTTGACAGTTCACCCGCTATTGCCCATTTTGATGGAGTCAATTTATTTGAGACTTACATTTTGCTATCTTTAGTTTATGAACATTATTGATTGAGAACTGGTTTTGAGACTTATTTTGGATGTTGGGATTTGGATGAGCTTAGATTGAATCTAAAACTCTAAATATTTATTTTGGTATGTTGGTCTCAGAGCAGATTCATGATAATGATGATTTATTTATTTTGATTGAAAATGACGATTGAGTTTAATATTTTACCGTTAAAACTCTTTGATTGATCCGAGTTAATTGTCTTGGACTGGATATGAATGATTCATATTTGTTTGAACATTATATTGATCACTCTATTGGATTGTGCTATATGGTGAACATAGGAGGAGATTGTTGGATATATTAATAATATAATTCAATAATATGTTCACATATAAGCCCAATAGGTGAAAACATGGTTATTTTTGGATCCATATGGGCTGGAGCCCAATAGCTTGCATTATATCTAGGGTTTCCTAAGCTGGAGGTAAACTGTTGAGCATTCCAAACTTGATATTTCTTGGTGTAATACTTCAAGCACTTCTAAACCCTTCTCTCTCAAACTCATAACCTCCAACACTAAACAGGTGGAATTTTTTAAAAATCGCATGTGTCAGGTCAAATGGTCATGATAATTGTACCACATCTATTTAATAAATGTAAAGAGAGAGATAAATACAAAATTTTCATATATCTAGGTCATGTGAAATTTTAACAAGAAAAAATTTACTCCCCCAAGTCATGTGAAATTTTAACATATGAGGATCTAATCTCAATTGAAAGAATTCTATCTTAAAAATCATGTCTTATATGACATAACTTTTGCTACCCTACTGATTCAAATTAAATCTTAAAATATTTTTTTTCCTCTAAATTTTATTTTATTTACTGTTTCATTTTTCATACCAAAATTGGTTTTTCATAAAGATGTCTCTATTTCCGAATATCACATAAAGCAATCAGCCCATGCATCGCACAAAATCTAAATTTATTTGGTTTTCTTTCTTTTACAATGGAAATCTAAAACCCAACCAATCATTATGAACTTGTGATATTGATGTAAATATTTGATTAGTTATTTTATTTTTATTTTATTTACTCTTTCATTTTTCACACCAAGATTGGTTATTTTTATATTGATGTAAAAATAAGAATTTTTACAATTTTTCTTAATAATTAATCTGCTTATATTTAATGATTTATATATTTAATAAATTAGAATCATTAGATATAAATAAATTCAATAATTAAGATTAAGAATATAACTTATACCTATAAAATGAAAATGATATTGATCCATTATTCAACAGATTGTGAAATTTTTCTGTAGAGCTGGATAAGAATATTATATTTATCTAATTCTTGGTTAAATTTCAGCTCAATTCTCCTCCATTTTAATATTCTCTTTCATAATTTTTCAAAGGAAAATAGTTTTTTCATTTTATATGAAATTTTTTTCTCATACTACACTCACAATATATGAGTGGGTCCCATCTTGATTTTTTTATCTTCTTGTTTTTTTGTGGATTCCACTCACATATTATATGTGTAGCATAAGAAAATTTTCTTTAACAAAATTAATTCCCTTTTTCTAATCTAAATAACTGCATCATAGAAATGAAAAAAAAAAACGTCGTGTTCAGCATAAAATGTCTGCTTTAGCTGGGAGTTTATTCCTTTTCCGGAACCGTGAGAATATACATGAACCGTGAGAATATGCATGTCTTTGAAGATATTGTTGAATAAAATAATCGTTTATATATAGAGATTATATTTTCTTATGCACTAGGAGATATTTATCTCATGTTGCACTCACAATTTTATGTGGATCCCATTACATAGGAAAAGAAGGAGGAAAATTGAAATAGGACCCACATCTTATTGAGTGTGTAAGAGAGATGGATTATCTCATGTGACATTAGGTTAATATTTCCCTAATATATATCTTACGAAAACAAAAGATATTCTAACCATTAAATAACCAACCTCAATTATCACCACCGTCATGTAATGATAACAGCAATAAACTAAGGTGCATGCTGCTTGCGCCTCGGACATCCCTTTTCATTGACAGCAAATGATTGTTCGCTTGTGTCGATTGTGTATCAAATATACAAAATGGTTGGGGTGCAAGCGAACTTGGTCTTATAAGATAGAGAAATATTAATCTCATGTCACATGAGATAACAATCTCTCTTACACACTTAAAAAGATATGGATCCCACTTTAATTCTTTATCTCTTTTTATGTACAATGAAATCCACATAAATTTATGAATGCAACGTGAGATAACATATCTCATGTAATATAAGGAAATATAATCCCTCTAACATATAGGTGCTCAATTATGTTTGCATATAGTGGTGCACCGCCCCCTATCTTTCCCGTGTATTCGGCTGCTACTGCCTACTACTTATTATTCAACGGATCCTGGTATGTATTTTATAGTATGATGATTTTTTTTTGGATAAAATAGTATGATGATGTTATTAGACAAATCAACTATAATGATATTGTCAGATTAATCATACTCACTCTTATAATAACGGGAATAAAATATCTCTGATTTCAAAAGATATAACTTTATATTCTTTTAGATTCTAACCGTTGATTTCTGTCCATCAACAGTTATAATTTATTGAGTCATTCTTAATGGGACAAATTTATTATAATTAATTAATAATTTTAATCTAATAAATTATAACCGTTGATGGACGGAAATCAACGGTTAGAATCTAAAAGGCGTTGATGAACGGAAATCAACAGTTAGGATCTAAAAAGATATAAGCTTATATCCTTTAAAAGGATAGATGTTTTTCCTTATAATAATATTTTCTATGGACAAGTCAAATTAGTCATTCATACTCACTCTTATCATAATTAATAATTTTTGGAAAAAATATTTATTCTTTAAAATGACACAACTTATATCATTTTACTCACTCTTATCATAATTAATAATTTTTGGAAAAAATATTTATTCTTTTAAATGACAACTTATATCGTTTCACTCTCATAAAGAGATGGGACCCACACACCTTTATTTTTTTTGTCAACTCTCTCTCTCCTTTTTTATCTATCTCTTTCACTCTCTTAAAATGACATAACTTCATATCCTCTTTTAAAATGACACAACTTCATATCTCCTTTAAAATGACACACACCTTACCCATGATTTTTAGTCACTCTCACTACGTGTGATTGTGTTTTATTTTATTTTTTTCTTAAGACTATTTTGTTTTGTTACGAAAGATAAATATTCTAAACAAAAGGAATTAAAAATGCATTACAAATGTTTCATTTTTTATTTTTACTAATACTTTCTGTATCTTCGCCCGTGGCAGTGCGCGAAAAAGGGCAAAAAGGTTGAGGGAAGACGTGGTTCTAATGTTAAAGAACTTGTGGACCTTGTGGTTACAGCGCTATATTTTTCATTGTCCCACGGGTTCCATATTCTATGAACGTGATTCTACCGGATTGAACGTGATTCTCACGGATCAGTTAACTTTAATTGGAGAAAAAGTTCAGACCACAGCACAAACTCGTGACATGGGAATATTTATCATATTCATAAAAATTATACAACCTTCGATTTTAGTTACCTGCTAATAGTTCCTCATTCCATTTCATTTCCGAAAATAGAGCTTACATATGGGAACGGAAAGAAAAATGGGCAAAGAAGGAATAATAAACGTTTTAAGTAAAGGTCACGTTTAAGACTTGAGGTACACCATTCAATATCTTTAGTGGTTGAAATTAGTGGTTGAATTTTTTGTCCTGAACCGCAGCTCGCAGCTCAGCACCATCAATCTCTTTGGTGTTCTCCGGTTTGTAGTAACCGGTGATGGGGTCTGGGACCCATGAAACCTTCTCAGAGGTTGTCACCTTGTCTTCTCCTGACTTGGGTGCTATCTTGCCGCTAATGGAGGCTGCTCCTCCCCTTGCAGCGCTTTGTGTAGTTGCCGCGTAACCACGCCTTTTCCCCACACAAAACCATACATCTTCATCTAATTAGTAATAATTATAAACAAAACCACATAGAACAAAAAAAGAAAACTTCTTCATAGGCTAAGTAAATGTAATTAGGAAAGACATGGCAAAAGTATTATATGAAAGTACCTTGTAAGAGCGTTGGAGAATGCATCAGCGACTAGAGCAGAGAGAGCCTTGACGTTGGTGAAAGAGCGAGCCATTGGTGTTCAAAATTACAATTAAAAACTTGCGAGAGGACAAGAGGTTCAATTGATGGATGTGATTTTGTGTGATAATGAATAAGAGAAAACAAGCTCTCTCCAACAAGAACAAGAGGAACCTCTGTTGTCTCTAACGCTGAGTTGCAGGGACAATGCAATGGGTCGGGTGTGTATATATAGGTCAAGGAAAGGAAAGGGCACGCGTGAGGAAAGAGAAAATTTCTTGCATCATTAACGCGATAAAGTAAAAGAAACAATAAATATTAAAATAAATAATTATAAAATTATGCCATTAATTTATTTTTGGAAAAAATGTGTGTCATTTGAAAGGATGTAATGTTATGTCATTTTAAGAGAAAGAAAGATATAGATAAAAAAGGAGAGTTAACAAAAAAGTTAAAGGTATGAGTCTCACTTATTTGTGAGAGTGAAAAGGTATAAGTTGTGTCATTTAAAAGGATAAATATTTTTCCTTTTATTTTTATATAATTATAATTTTTTATATGATTACATCATATTTATTTAATATGAGATAATTTATTTATTTCCACTTTTATGACACTATTGCTTGTTTGAATCAGAAAACCATTTGTCTGTACCAAAAAAAAAAAAAAAAAAAACCATTTGTATTTACCTACTTTATTTTCTTTTTTAAAAATGATAATTAGATGGACAAACATATAATAACACTAAACACGATTGATTGATTGATTAATATATATATATATATATATATATATATATATATATTGTTTTGTTTAATGTTTATGTGTTAATATAATTATTGATAGGGAAATATATAAAGTAGTTTATAAAAAAAAAATTATAAATATAATGCATACAAAAACATTTTCCCCATCGGTGGAGTAACGACCGCCACGAATAATGCAAGGAAAAGTCGGCGCTGGGCAAGTGAAAAGAAAGACATTAGGACCCAATGTCCTCTAGAATGACAGTTGCTTAACGTGAGTGTTGCATCAGACCGTCCACGTGGCATTGTTCTTCAAAAAAATTGTAAGAAACTGTGGCGTGTTTGCAAATAATTCTTCTTGCCTTGACAACTCACAATTCAATTGGTGGCGGATCAACTTGTGCTTGTTTTGAGTTTTGACTCTTTGTTTCATTTGAACATTACAACTTTGCCAACTCGTTCATTACTGGCATTACGCATGAGCTAATATACACTAAAGCAATGGGCATTAATGGGTATCACCCAATTCCAACGGATAAGTTAGCTACTTGGCTTTGGGGACCTTCTTCATTGCCGATTCCCTTGCCCCATATTGGTGCCTGATATGCATCGTCGCTAATCAATCGCAATCATGCTTTCAAGTATTGGATTCTCCCAAATTAGGTTTGGAAATGAAGTCTCACTCATCCATGTGATTATATCTAATAATGGTTGCTTGCATATTGTTCAGTTCAGTTCTATTGAATGTTATAGTGATACTATGCGCTCAGAGATATCCTATGATAGATATCTTTGTTGACTTATAGCCAAGATCCCCATCACTGAGCACAAGCAATAGGCTTATAGGCGAGACGTGAGTGTGTGCACAGTATAGGCAGAAGTAGTAAATAAGTTCAGAGTGTGTACCTGAGGTCTTTAACCTCTTATTTATAAGAGTTATCTCTTAGGCTTGTGTAGATCTCCCAGTTGTAGTAGGATTCAACTTCCTTTCTGTTGGCATAGGGACTCTATCCTTAGCAGCTTTACTGTTTTATATTGTTAGGATAATTGAATAATTATCCTTTAAGGGATCCTTGGGTATGTGGTTAGGATATGGAAATATATATTCCATAACAGTTACCCCCCAGCCTGACAGTTCGGAAGCTCGGACTACTGGGGTGCCTAAGTCTACCGAGGTACTATGTCCTGCCTTGGGTCTGGTGTGACTAACTTTTCTTGGTTTAGCTTTTTATATTGGCTTCTTTTCACTTGAAGTCTATGAGTGGTGAGGGAGTATTTGCCTTTTTTTTTTACTTTGAGTTCGGCTTCTCTTGCTGAGGCTCTTTAGTTTTGACTAGGCTTATTGTCAGTCTTTTATATAGGCATTCGCCTAAGTTTTTAGGACGGTGTTTCATGTCTCCTTAATAATTAACCCGACTTTGCACTCCCTGGCTCTAAGTGTCATGGTTCCGGATTTGGCTCGGTTTCGCATACCGAGATCTCTATTAGCATGGATTCGACCTTTTGCAAAAGTGTATTGTACTTTAGGGAGAACGACTCTTCTTATTATGACTTCCCCTTTTTGGATTTGGCTTGCTTCCTATATCTTAATTTTGGGAAGGTCTTTCAAGCCTTCTCGAACGATTAGTCCGGCTTCGAATACCATGATTTCTCTTGTTTTTTATGGACTTGGCTTCTTTTTCCATAGTCTTGGATTCTTGAAGGAGTTCGCCTCCTCGATTTTAAGCCCGAATACGTATATCGTGGCTTTTATTTTGAGCCCTGTTTCATTCGTGATGACTTTTAAATTTGAGGGTAGCTTGTTAGGCCTTTGTGGCCAAAATCTTAACAACTTGGCTTTGCTGTTGTAGTCTTAAGTTGCTAGGGCAATTTTCTGCCTTCTTCATGTTGAGCCCAGCTTCACATACCGTAGCTTTCTATAAATTGACTTGGCTCTTGCCTTGTCTACACTTTTGAAGGTGTTATCATTGCCTTTCTGATTTTAGTCTGGCTTAATGTACCGTGCTTTACTGTTGGACTAGACTTTTTTTCATATTTTGTTTGAGCCCGGCTTCTCATACCGTGGCTTTCTACTTTGAGCAACGCTTCATTAGCGATGGATTTTTAATTTGAGGCTTGCCTGTTGGGCAACAAACTTTGTCATTTGGCTTTGATGCCAAAATCTTGAATAAGAGTCTGACATCATATGCTGCCTCGATTTTTCTTTTATCTCAAATTGGGGTGTGATCCTTTTCTAGGATCACGATCTCTCCAAATTTGTCTTCTCGGATTGGGGTGTGATCCTTTTTGCTAGAATTACATCTCTCCAATTCCATCTTTCTTTTCTTTTCATTTTTCGGATCGGGGTGTGATCCTTTTACTAAGATCACATCTCTCCAATTTCGTCTTCATATTTATCGCGGATTGGGGTGTGATCCTGTTGCTATGATCACATCTCTCCAATTCCTTATTCATTTTTATCTCGGATTGGGGTGTAATCCTTTTCTAGGATAACGATCTCCCCAATTTCGTCTTCTCGGATTGGAGTGTGATCCTTTTTGCTAGAATCATATCTCTCCAATTCTGTCATCATTTTGATCTCAGAGCCTAAAGCTATGGCTAAGGCTGAGTTGAAGCTCAAGGCCGAGGTCAAGTTTTAATCTTGAAGCCCTTGGTTGGGCTGAGCTCAAGGCTGAGGCCGAGCTTTAATCTTGAAGCTCTTCATTGGGCTGAGTTGGAGGTCAAAGCCAAGATCGAGCTATTAAACTTGAAGCCCTACACTGGGCTGAGTTGATAATCATGAAGCCCTTCACTGGGCTGAGATAGTGCTCAAGGCTGATGCCGAGCTTTTAATCTTGAAGCCCTTCACTGGGCTGAGTTGGAGCTCAAGGCCAAAGTCGAGCTATTAAACTTGAAGCCCTACACTGGGCTGAGTTGATAATCATGAAGCCCTTCACTTGGCTGAGTTAGAGCTCAAGGCTGATGCCGAGCTTTTAATCTTAAAGCCCTTCATTGGTATGAGTTTGAGCTCAAGGCCAAGGCCGAGCTATTAAACTTGAAGACCTACACTGGGCTGAGTTGATAATCATGAAGCCCGTCACTGGGCTGAGTTAGAGCTCAAGGCTGATGCCGAGCTTTTAATCTTGAAGCCTTTCGTTGGGCTAAGCTCAAGGTCGATGTCGAGCTAATAAATTTGAAGCCCGTCACTGGGCTGAGTTAGAGCTTAAGGCTAAGGTTGAGCTTTTAAACTTGAAACTCTTCCCTGGGCTGAGCTCAAGGTCGAGGCCAAGCTAATAAATTTGAAGTCCTTAATTGGGCTGAGTTGAAGCTCAAAGCTGATGCTGAGCTTTTAATCTTGAAGTCCTTCGTTGGCCTGAGCTCAAGGCCGAGGCCGAGCTAATAAATTTGAAGCCCTTCAATGGGATGAGTTGAAGCTCAAGCTGATGCCTAGCTTTTAAACTTTAAGCCCTTCTTTGGGCTGAGCTTAAGGCCGAGGCTGAGCTCAAGGTCGAGTTCGAGCTAATAAACTTGAAGCCCTTAATTGGGCTGAGTTAGAGCTCAAGGCTGAGGTCGAGTTTTTGAACTTGAAGCCCTTCGTTGGGCTGAGCTCAAGGCCGAGGCCGAACTAATAAAGTTGAAGCCCTTAATTGGGCTGAGTTGAAGCTCAAGACTGATGCCAAGCTTTTAAACTTGAAGCCCTTCATTGGGCTGAGCTCAAGGCCAAGGCCGAGGCCGAGCTAATAAATTTGAAATCATTCACTGGGTTGAGTTGGAGCTCAAGACTAACGCTGAACTTTTAAACTTGAAGCCCTTCGTTGGGCTGAGCTCAAGGCCGAGGGCAGGCCAATAAATTTGAAACCCTTAATTGGGCTGAGTTAAATCTCAAGGCTGATGCTGAGCTTTTAAACTTGAAGCCATATATCGACACACGTCTGATATGTGGTTAATTTTTTGAAATATGTTGACTATCCCGACATGCGACTTTGACTGAGTCCGACTCGCAGTCAACGTTTGTGGACACGTTTTGTCATTTTCGTAAAAAATTAATAAAGTTATAATTTTAAAAAATAAAAAAATATTTAATAAATTTTTTTGATTAGTTGTGTCAAGGGCGAGACCCTCCAGGAGTACTGGTGGTGCACCAAACGCATCCTTGATTGGGGCTTCGTCGGCAGACCTGACCTCATCGTTGATGACGGCAACGACAACACGTTGCTCATCCATGACAGTGTTAAGGCCAAAGAGCTCTTTGAGAAAACGGGTCCATTATCTGACTTGTCTTCCACCAATAACTCTGAGTTTCAGAGTGTGCTTACTATCATCAGGGATGGGTTGAAGACCAATCCTAAGAGGTACTGTAAGATGAAGGAAAGGCTCGTTGGGGTTTTTTGAAGAGACTACCACGGGAGTTAAGATGCTTGATCATATGCAGGCTAATGGGACTTTCTTGTCCGCTGCTATCAATGTTAATGACTATGTCACCGAGAGCAAGCTTAGTTTATTTTTCCGGCTGAATTTATTTCTGGATCGATTTTGGTTTGATTTTTGGGTAAAAGTTGTTGATTTTTATTATTTCAGATTTTGGGTTGGAATTAGATCTGTCATGTGTTGTGCATTTTGTAGCATTAGTGGAATGTGTTAAATTTTGACTTTTGGGTTTTGAATCTATCAATTGTTTGATTTATGTCTTGAGAGATGTTTGGAGTGTTGGGTATTACTTAATGACTAGGTTTGGTGTGCTATTGATATGGCTAGGTTCTGGTTGTGTAATAAGGAGCAGTCAGTTATTAGTATTGATTAGGTTCTTGAAAACAACAAGTGGGTCATTGAATTTATATATATTACTTGGTGGGGATTGCTGGTTCTACAGTAGGCGATCATGATTTAAATATTTGATTGGTTATATGATTTATTATAGCCTGTTATGTATTAAATATAAACTATATAAAATATATTAAAAATTATTTAATATCAAAATGTGTCCTAAAATGTCAAAATATAGCATTTTTTAGAATGTATGTGTCGAGGTGTTGTGTCATGTCGAAGTGTCCCGTGTAGGTGTCGATACATCATAGGTCATTCAAGCCCCAAAATAGGTCTTCCACATTCATACAAATATGGTAGTGAATCCTCTCATGTTAAAATTAAAATTTCATATTGTGTCTATTTCTTTTTTCATATGTATTAAATAAGTGGGGTTTAATTATTATTAATGAAAAGAAAAAAAATAGATATAATTTTTTTATATAATCAGGTTATATGAAATTTTAATATAAGAAAATTCATTCTCATGATCTGATCATATGATATTTTTATATTTATCTATCTCTTCATATATATTAAATAAGTAGAATTTAATTATTATTAATTTAAAAATATATACACATAAATTTAAAAAAAAATCAAATCATGTAAAATTTTAATATAAGAAAACTCGTTCTCCTCTCAACTATAGTTGAAAACAATGTTATTAAAACCGGTCATGTCGTTGACCCGGTTGAGGTACTGGGTACTGGTTCAACCGCATGACCCGGTAATTATATGCAATTTTATAATTTATATTAAAAAATTATAAACATACTCAAATATCTAAAAAAATGATGAAAATTTCAAATATTTTCTTATAAAAAATAATAAATCACATATTATTATCCCATAAAAGATCGATCGTGATACGGGCCTTTAGGTTCAGAAAACGACATCTCTAACTATAAATCAAATCAAGATTTTCTATATAGTGCATAATAGAGATAATATTAGTGGTGTAAGTACATAACTTATGTAAGTCAATAAGTAAAAAAATATTAAAATATGTTCATTATAATTTTTTTTTGAAAAAACAAATTTGGAATTTTTTGTTTGGTCCGGGCCGATCATCGATTTCTAAAAAAATTAGCCGGGTCAGACCGGATCACATCGATTCTGATACATGACCGATTCATTACTTCAACTAGATCAATTATATGATCGATTTATCAATTGTATCGATGCAATTTCTTAACAATGGTTGAAAATGTGCTTACTAAGATGCCGTGAATTGTTGTGGATTTCTCTCCTATCAAATTTGCTATTGGTAGTAGCGCCAAATGGCAACTGCTTATCATTTTTACTCGAGGTTGACCAAACAAGCAAAAAACCCTATTGTAATTAACTAATTATGCGATGGGATTCCATTTTCAATTGGGTGCACGTAGATAAAGCTTAATTGCAGTTGCTGTCGCAATCAATCACAAATGCATGTCTACACTAGTCCTATGCTATTTTTATTTTTAAAAAAAATTACATGAATTTTTCACGAAAAATAATTTTATTTAATATAGATTTAGGATTAAAATTTTAAATTGCTT
>JAVKPL010014196.1:0-81452 GCA_032173675.1 Gastrolobium villosum
TGCAGATCTTGGAATGGAACTTCTTGCACATGAACAACTGTTGCTTAGTCAACATGAATCTTCGTTATCTGAAGTACTAACTGTAAATCTGACACATGGAACTCAAGATTTAACTCAGAATTTTCTGAAACAAAATGTAACTGATGATGATATTCACAATAGCAAAGTTACATAATGTAACAGCCCCAAACCCTGTAGCAGATATTGTCCGCTTTGCCCCGGCCACCCAAAGGCCCGCCGAAACTCACGGTTTTACGTTCTGGGGTTACCCCCAAAAGACCTCTACTAGGAAAGGTATCCACACCCATATATATGGCATGCTTCGTTCCCCTCTCCAATCGATGTGAGACTTTACACACAACAGAGGAACTTTACTAACAGAGGAAGAGGACGTCCTGGAGGTAGAAATTCATATGGAAGAGGCAGAGGAAATAGACCAAATGTTAACTGCCAGTTGTGTTTCAAATATGGACATGATGTAAGGTCATGTTGGCATAGATTTGAAGAAGACTTTGTGCCAAATCTTCCTCCACCGCAGGGATCATCTTTTAACAATTACTTTGCTTCTCAAGGTCAGAATCAACGTTCCTTTCAATATAATAGAAATTTCAGTGCACAGCCACAAGCTTTGATGACAACACAACCTGGATTATTGTCTACTCTAAGTTCTTTACCAGTGATGGAGTGGTTACCTGACTCAGGAGCTTCCAGTCATGTTACAAGTAGTGTGCAAAATCTGACACAGAGTCAACAACTCAATGGATTAGACCATGTCTTAGTTGGCAATGGTCAAGGTTTTCCAATTACAGCCACTGGCTCCTCCTCTTTTCATTCTCCTTTTGACTCTAAAGTTCAATTTCACCTTAATAATTTGTTGCTTGTGCCTTCTATTACTAAGAATCTTATGAGTGTGAGTAAGTTTGCACGAGATAACCAAGTATTTTTTGAGTTTCACTCTAATACTTGCTTTGTCAAATCACAGGACTCACATAAGATTCTTCTCAAAGGTACTGTTGGACCATATGGTCTTTACCACTTCTCAAATATACGTCTCCTTCAACCTAGCAGTTCAGTGACAGCAACACCTTCAACCAATATGACCACAAGTTCTCCACTGTTTTCCCTTTCACATAATGTTTGTAATCCTTTACCTAGTGACTCTTGTATGTCTGTGACTGCAACTAGTACACAAAATCATGTTTCTTGTTCTTCTTATTCCCCGTGGCATTGTCGATTAGGACATCCACATTATAATTCACTCAAAAGTGTACTAAAAACCTGTAATATACCCTTCAATAAAATGAGTGAAGATTTCTGTTCTTCTTGTTGTATTGCTAAATCTCATAGACTACATTCTTCTCTTTCCAATACTGTCTATCATGAGCCTTTGAGTTAATTTACAGTGATTTGTGGGGACCTTCACCAATGAAATCCACTTTGGGGAACACATACTATATTTCCTTTGTTGATGCATTCACCAAATTTACTTGGTTGTTTCCCCTCAAACACAAATCTGAGGGTTTCAATGTTTTTAAACAGTTCCATGCTATGATCACAAACCAATTTCAAGGGTCACTTAAGGCTCTTCAAACTGATTGAGGTGGAGAATTTCGAATCTTTACTCAGTACCTTAAACTTCATGGGATAAACCATAGAATTACATGTCCACACACCCATCATCAGAATGGAGTAGTGGAAAGAAAACATAGGCATGTTGTTGAGACAGGGCTAACTTTGTTAGCTCATTCCTCTCTTCCTTTACAATTTTGGGATTATGCCTTTCAAGCAGCAGTCTATTTGATTAATAGGCTTCCATCTGCTTCAATCCAATTTGAAGTCTCTTATGTCAAGCTACTTAACCAAGCCCCTGAATACACATTTTTAAAGATCTTTGGTTGTGCTTGTTTTCCTTGTTTAAGACCCTACAACAAACACAACCTAGATTTTCGATCCAAAGAGTGTATTTTCCTAGGATACTCCACAAATCATAAAGGCTATTACTGCCTTAGCCCTGATGGCAGAGTTTACATCTCAAAAGATGTCCTTTTTAATGAATACAGATTTCCCTATCCTACTTGGCATCCCATCACTCCACCTATCACTTCCACTTCACCCTTTTCTGTCCCACTTTCTGTTTTGTCCAGTCCCTCACATAGTCACTTTCCCTCAAATCAAGCACAATCTCCTCCTCCTAATACTTTCCCTACATCTCTAATTAACATGAATACTCCATCCTCTCCCATACCTGTTACTGTCACTGAAGTCTCCCCTTCCCCTCCTCCTGCTACTGCCCTTCCCCCCTCTTCTTGTTTCAGATTTTCCTCCTGAACATCTCAGTTCACCCTCCTCTAGTGTAAATAGCTCCTCTCCATCTTCCAACCAGCCCTCTTCTACATCTGACTATGTGCCCTCTGACTCCTGCACTTCCTCTTCCCCTCATTCCATCATGACTCGCTCCAAAACAGCAGCCCGAAACCTTATTCTTCTTACCCATACAGAACCCTCAACATTTAAACAAGCCTTATCAAGTCCTGATTGGTTGAATGCTATGAAGTCTGAATTTAATGCTTTATTATCTAACCATACTTGGTCTCTTGTTCCTTTACCCAGTGGCAGGGAATCCATAGGATGCAAATGGGTTTTCAAAATTAAGGAGAATCCTGATGGTAGTGTTAACAAGTACAAAGCACGTCTTGTGGCTAAAGGCTTTGATCAAAAGGCCGGTTTTGATTATAATGAGACCTTCTCTCCGGTGGTTAAACCTGTAACGGTTCGGGTAATGCTCACAGTGGCTCTCTCCTTTGGATGGTGTCTTCGGCAATTGGACATCAATAATGCCTTCCTCAATGGTGACCTTGAGGAGGAAGTCTACATGAATAAGCCTCCGAGCTTTGAAACAGAAGATAAATCTATGGTTTGCAGATTACATAAATCTCTTTATGGTCTCAACCAAGCTCCACGTGCTTGGTTTGATAAGCTAAAACAGTCCCTCTTCACTCTTGGGTTCAAGTCTAGTTGTGATCCCTCTCTCTTTATCTTCAAGGCTGCCTCTGTCTGTATCTACCTATTGGTGTATGTGGATGACATTATTGTCACTGGAAATAATGCTTCCCTCATTCAAAGGCTGATATCTCAACTGCATTCTACATTTGCACTTAAGGATCTTGGAGCCCTTGATTATTTCCTTGGTATTGAGGTAAAACGCACTAGATCTGATTCTCTTTGCCTCACACAATCCAAGTACATTAGAGATCTCCTAACAAAGGCAGCCATGCATGAAGCAAAGGCTATTTCAACTCCTATGCCCTCTAACTGTAAGCTGTCCAGGTTTGGCTCTAATTATTTTTCTGATCCATATCTTACCGGTCTATTGTGGGTGCTCTCCAGTACGCAACAATTACTAGACCAGAAATCAGTTTCGCGGTCAACAAAGCTTGTCAATTCATGAGTCAACCTTTGGATGATCATTGGAAGATTGTGAAACGCATTCTGAGGTATCTGCAAGGAACTATTTCATATGGTCTACATCTTCAATCTGCTAATTCAGCAGCTCCTTTCTCTCTCACCGCCTTTTGTGATGCCGATTAGGCAAGTGATCCCGATGATAGGAGATCCACCTCAGGTGCTTGCATATTTCTAGGCCCCAACTTGGTCTCTTGGTGGTCCAAAAAGCAATCCTTAGTTGCAAGGTCCTCAGCTGAAGCCGAGTATAGAAGTTTGGCGCTTACTTGTTTAGATATTTTATGGATAAAGTCTCTTCTACAAGAGCTGCAACTTCCATTTGTTGTTCCCCACATCTTTTGTGATAATCAGAGTGCCATAGCTCTTTCTCACAATCCAGTTTTGCACGCTCGCACAAAGCGCCTTGAATTGGACATTCATTTTGTTCGTGATCATGTGATAGCCAAAATGTTCTGGTTTCCCATGTTCCAGCTATTGATCAAGTTGCTGACACATTGAAAAAGGCTCTCCCTGCTGCTCGTTTTCAAGAGCTCCGAACCAAAATTGGAGTGCTGGACACATCTCAGCTTCTCCATGCCTCCTACGTTTGCGGGGGAGTATAAGAGAAAAATAAAGATCTATTGTTACTGAGTTACTCTACCAACTTTACTTTTACTATAGGTCTTGTATAGTGTGTAGTATAGTAGTGTCCTCACTGGATCTTTTCCCTAGGTGGTTGTTAGATCTCAACAACTTTCTGGTTTGTGACTCAGCTCACTGCTTCCTTTATATACTCAATTGTACTTGTAAATCAATTCAATCAATACATAGAAAACTCTTACTTTTTCCTTCGAATCTTTCTTCTCTCTCACACCATGACTTCACCTCAATCTATTAGTCTGTTTATCACCCCTAACTCCTAGTGATTTCTCCCTTTCCTTGACTTCTAAAAACAAAAACTCAATATGTATTTCTTCCTTTCCTTGACTTCTAAAAACAAAAACTCAATATGTTTTATTTTTGGGCTTTGGTTTTGTCCTGTTATAGAAATAAAATAAATTTTTATTTATATATATATATATATATATATATATATATGATGTCAAAGGATACTACTATCCTTGTGTGTGTGCGTGCGCGCGCGTGCGCGCGTGTGTGTGTCTTTTCAAAAAAGATGCCAACAAAACAAGAGCATTTACTATGCTCCTAAAGTGTGTATGTCTTTTCAAAAAAGACGCCAACAAACTCATACAGGCAAAAGAGCATTTACTATGCTCCTGAAGCATAAGAAATATTTTCTACATGAACAAGTTTCAAGGTGTCTCTATTTCCAAATAATTTTTCACAATAATTCTCCATAAATCATATAATTCAGAATGTCCCCCTTTTAAAACTCGTTAACCCAACAATATGATGAATCTACCATGTGGCAAAATATGACAAGTCTTGTTGGGTATGGCAGCGGGATTACTCTCATCCAATGTGCATCATTCTTGATTCACCTAAAAAAGTGAGACCCCAGGACCATAGTTATTAACAGCGCCGCTTTAGCGCGCTTTCCCGGAGTTGCGGTGCGGCGGCTGGCCGCCACAAACCGCGCCGCTACAGTAGGCTGAAGTGTGGCGGTTGTTGCGGCCGCTATAGCGGTGAAATAGCGCCTGAATCACGCCTGAAACGCGCAGCTACAGTAATCCTAGGAAAACCATCGAGGAAGAAGAAAGGTCATGGACTGACTATTTTAACTTTTACCCTTTTATCTTATTCATTTAAGGTAAAACTATAAAAGTAAAAAAGTAAAAGAAAAATTATTAAATCTCATACATTTTAAAAGAGGTAAAAGTAAAAAGTAAAAAAGTAAAATTTTAAATCTCCTTTATTTTAACAGAGGTAAAACAATAAAAAATATTTTTTATCCTCCTTAATCAATTAGACAATCAGACATGATAGACAATTAGATATGAGATCTAAACTTAGACAATCAGACACGATCAGGTATGATATCAAAACTGAATCCTATTTTTTCTATAAATTAAATCTAAATCATCATTGTTATCAAAAAAAAAAATCTAAATCATCACATACTCTCAAAAATCACCCACAATCCTAATTGTTCCATACGTTCAAAATTCTTCTCTCCTCCTTCTCCCAAATCATTAAACTTTGCTGAGCAAAACTGGTTAGTTTTCTATTATGTTTTGATTTATATTTTTTTACAACATCTGCATATTTCTTCTTCTTCTTTTTTGTATTAAGTTTCAATTTTTTTTCTCTTTTTTATTATTCAAGGCTTTAAGTATTTATTTTTTCTTTGATTATTTTTGTTATTATATTTATGTTTTATATTTATGTTTTTTTGTTAGACTTTTAATTTTCTGTTTTAACTTTTATCTACATTCTGCAAATGTTTATTTTATTTATTTTTTATTGTTCAATTATTTATTTTCTCTCCATTTATTTTCTCTCCAATTTGGATTAGTTCCTTAAGTTCTTTGATAATTGATTATGACATCTCACTTAAGTGGCGTTTTGAATTTTTTGCCACTTTATTTTATTGTGTTACATTATTTGAGACTTTAGTTCCTCCAATTTGCTTATGGTTTGAATTTTAATGTTTGAAATCATTTATGTATGAGTTTGACATCTTTCAAATTTGTTTTTTATGTCACATTTTCATTTTTTAAGTTTTATATTTATGGAGTACAATTTAGTGTATCACTTAGGTACACTTTGCACAATAGCGTTGTAGCGCTACACGCTATAGCGCTATAGCAGTTTAGAGGGTTGGCCGCTACGCGCCGCTATCCGAGATTAATAAGTATGCCCAGGACCATAAACTTTTTTACCATTACCATTATGAAAGACAACCGTAACAAAGGATTGAGAATTTGAACTCACATTCGAGATTGGTGGGAAAGATATTGACTTAAAATGCTTTAAGCTTAGGCCAGCAATCTCTCTTGATAGACAATTAGTAAATGGGTTTTATATTTCTCATTACGGATGTAAACAGACTAGGTTAGGCTATAGCTCAAATAGGTCAGGCCTTTGTAAAAAAAAAAAAAAAAACTTATGCCTGACTTGTTTGCCTATTTAGGCTCAAACTTCAAGTAGGGCTGGCAATACGGGCCAGCCCGCCCCGACCCGCCCGACCCGCCCGGCCCGCCACTGGCCCGCCTAAAATGGGTTGGCCCGCCCCGGCCCGTTTTGACAAAATGGGTTGAATTGAGCAACCCGGCCCGTTTTATGAGTGGGTTGGCGGGCTACGGGCCAGCCCGCCTAAAATAAAAAAATATATAAAATATATAAATTACAAAAATAAAATACAAAAAAATAAATTCTGCATAAAAACACTTTTTTTTTTTTTTTTGCATAAAAGCATATAAAAATCTGCATAAAATCCTAATGTGCTTATGAAACCAAGAAGATCAATGTTTAATAATCTACATATCAATATGCATCTTTCAATCCAGTAATAATAATAAAAATTAAAATCATATCAAGGTAAAACAGAATAATAAAACAAGTAACAAAGTGTTGTATGAGCAGTCCACAACAATGCGAAAAAGCCACTTGCATGCAGAGAAATCTAGGGCACGAAGTTACATAATAATTGGGTAACCTAAAAAAAAGGGGGGCTTGGCGGGCTAGCCCGCCCCGTGGTGGGCCGAGCCCGACGGGCTGGTGGGTTGAAAAACTCAACCCAGCCCGCCCTGTTTGGCGGGCGGGGCGGGCCAGCCCGACGGGCTCAGCCCATTTTGCCAGCCCTAACTTCAAGTATGATCTGATCTATATTTAAAAAATATAAATCTTGGCCTATGCCTATTTTAGCTTATTAAATATTCAATAATTAAAAATAACTAAAATATTATTACTTTATTATTTAAAATTATTAAAATAATAATAATATTTATTTTATTTAAAGTAAATAATATATGTAAACTTATATACAAAAAAGTTTATGGTCTGCTTTCTACATAGATTTTTTTAAAGTCTAGACCTATTCTATTTGACTATTTGTAATAGGTCAAGTTTGACCTAATACAGGCTAGGTCATAGACCTCTATAGGCCAGCTTCAATTATTTTTCTCTCGCCTCTTTCCATCTTCTCTCTCCTAATTATTGTATCAGTTGGAAGATAATAACTCCTTCTACAACATGAGAAGTTGTTATCCCTTAGTAAATATCAATTTTATGCACATGAGAATTCATGGCTTCCAAAAAAGAAATCAAATGAAACGCCTTTTGTATAAAAATTATTCACTAATATATTTTAATAGAATCTATTTAATTTTAATAAATAAATTTTGTCGTATCGAAAAAGACATTAACAAACTCAATGAAATTGAGGAAAATTTTAAGTGACTCTCGGCATGTAATTTAAATGTGAAAGCTTTTGTCAAATTCACGTTACAAACTATTAGTGAATCTGCTGTCAGCAGTTAAAGAAGCCATTTTTGTTAATCTCAAGACTACATAGAAAGGACTACACTATCCAGTTGAATGCGATAAAGTTCTTGCATGTTGAGCAATAGACATTTTGTGAACTTTGAAAGATTTTAGGCTTTCAAAAGAAGTGATTTCTTCTTCTTATTCTCTTTGATTTGTGGCTTTGGTAAGTTTCTTACCTTTCATCTTTTCTTGTAACTTAGAAGTGGAATGTTGTTTATGGCTAATTAATGCTTTCTTGTTCAACTTTTTACCCAGGTTATTGGTGTCTATCTATCATGGGTATGTGTTCATCATCATCTGGGCAATTTTTCTTCGATAATTATTCTTGAATTAGATATCACAATTTGTGGTTGCTCAATTTATTCGATTGTCACAGCCATTTTTTCTAATTCAATTTCCCAATTTTTTATTATTTTTCTCAACTTCTCATTTTATCTTTGTCTTGCTTGATGGTCTGCACGCATAATCTAATTTGTTTTTTTTTTATGCTTTTCCTCTGTATCATTTGATGATTATGATTAAGGATATTGATTTTCTCCTTCACAATAGAAAATGCACGGTTCGTGCACATATATCGACTTTTGTGCTTTTTTTATAGGGTTTTATAAGAGTTATGTTGTAAGAAAAATGATTGTGTTATGTTATAGAGATTCGTTTTGCCTGCCGAAATTTGGTATTTTTTTTTTGCTGCGGGCCCCACAAAATGTTGTGTATGTAAGAAATTTTTTATGATCATGTTAAATGATAGATGATAAACCATTTTTTATATAAATCAATGGGGGCCATTTTTTGTCTCGGCAGGAATGCATTTATTTTCTCTTATGAAAGGAGAAAATTATTGCCCTATATTTAATTAACTTTGCATTTTGCCTACCATCATTACCTAAATGCATCATCTAACTTTTTTTTTGTAAGCATCGTCTAACTTAGTATAACATTAATTTGTTCCAACATCGATCATGCTCTCAATTTATGTGTCATTTCTTGTGTATTTTTTTTTATGATTAAATTGAAATCTCAAACTTATCATTTTCTAAATTGTTAGCTAAAAATATTTGAGTTATGCATGCCTTTATTTATTTCACGTTTATATTTTATGGTTGCTCAATTTATTTAATTATCGTAGTCATTTTTTCCAACTCAACTTTTCCCAACTTTCCATTCCTTTTCTTCTCATTTTGCCTCGATTCATAATCTGATTTGTTTTCATAATTTGTATGCATGATCTGATTTGTTTTAACATTAAATTCCATTCAAAACTCAACCTCCCACTCAATTAATGTGCCTTTTACTGTATATCCCTCTCTCTTTTTTGTAAGCACCGTATATTCCTTAATTATTGTGTTTTATTCAAATCTCACAATTATTATTTTCTTGTTTGCCACTATAAATATTTGGGTTAGGCAATTCTTCACTTATTTCAAATCTCTATTTTAGTTGAATTCTTTAATTAAATTCTTTTTTTATATATACAATTGTGACACTAAAATTTGAACCTATAACCTTATGCAAACTACCCAAATCCTTCACCATTATACCAATCCTAATAGCTTATTTAATTAATTTCTTGATTGGTGCTAGTTACCAAAGTAAAGTATTTTGCAACTTTTTTTTGTTGTGCATTTTTCCACAATAAGTGAAATAAACATAAATAGGTACATTACATAAGATAAGGAAACACTTTTATAATTTAATGATAGAAATACAACCTATAATGCAAAGTCTTATCAAATATATATATATATATATATATATATATATATATATATATATATATATATATATATATATATATAGGGAGTAGAAGAAAACGAGTGAGATTTCAAGCTGAAGCAAAACATACAGAGAGGAGACGGAGTGGCAGAATTATTGCTTTAGAAGAGAAGAAACAGAAGGAAATAGAGAGGAAGATTGCGTTGGCATTGGAAAGGAAGAACAATTCAACCAACAATGATAAGAGTAACAAAGAAAAAGGAAAAGCAACAATGCTTCATTACCAGAGACATCCAAGGCAACCAAGAACTTCACGGCATGCAATTCCTCTTAAACATGATGGTATGGAAATATGTTCCTTATTGTTTAACATTCATGCATCCTTAACCATTATGTTGTTGAATAAACTTTAAATGTTTTTGTTAGTTTTATATTTAATAGTCTTAATTAAGCAGTCATGTGTTTAGGTAAGTGAAAGGCCAAGAGTTGTAAGAAAGTGAAAGGCCAAGAGTTGTGATAAAGTGAAAGGCCAAGAGTTAGAGAGGCCAAGAGTTGGAAGTTTAGTTTTGTGGTTTATGGCTAATTTAATGTTTGGTTCATGAAAAGGCAATCTAGTGCCTATATAAACTAATCCATATTGTAAGCAACATATCACAAGAAAAAGAGAAATACAAGTTTTGTCTTCTCCATAAGAAAATAGTCGTTTTTATTTTAAGTTCTACAGTATAGTGATACCACAAATTGGTATCAAAGCTATGGAGAGGGGGAGTGATATGGCACTACCTAAGTTGACGAAGGAGAACTACGAGAATTGGAGCATCCAGATGAAGGCTCTTCTCGGATCCCAGGACGCTTGGGAGAATGTTCAAGCAGGTTTTGTAGAACCACAGGACACCGGAGGCCATTCGGCGGCTCAAACCAAAGCGTTGAAAGAGACGCGTGCAAAAGACAAGCTGGCGTTATTCATGCTCTTCCGAGCTGTAGACGAATCCGGGTTCGAGAAGATAGCAAATTGTGAGACCTCAAAGGCAGCCTGGGACATCTTAGCAAATGTCTATAGAGGAGCTAACTGGGTTAAACAAGTCCGGCTTCAAACCCTTCGTGCCGAGTTGGAGGGAATGAAGATGAAGGACACGGAAGGAGTATCCGGGTTCGTTTCCCGGGTTCAAGGAATTGTGAACCAGTTAAAACGGAATGGAGAAGATATACCTGACACCAGAGTGGTGGAGAAAATCTTAAGATCTTTGACAAACAAGTTCGAAAACGTGGTTTGTGCCATAGAGGAGTCCAAGGACCTGTCTACACTCACCATTGACGAGTTGGCGGGTTCCCTTGAAGCGCATGAACAAAGAAAGAAGAAGAATGAGGAAACTCTTGAGCAGGCACTTCAGACCAAAGCAACAATTAAAGATGAGAAGATGCTTTATTCTCAAAATTTTCGAGGTAGAGTACGTGGCCGCGGTGGACGAGGTACTAGCCGTGGTGGTAGAGGTCGAGGCCGAAGTCAAGAAGTGTATAGTGATGAGGTAGGACAGTCAAATCAACAAAACTGGAGAGGAAGAGGACGAGATCGACGAGGAGGTCGGTCACATTATTCAAACATCGAGTGTTACAAATGTGGAAAGTTTGGTCACTATGCAAAAGATTGTAACTCGGACAAGTGTTATAACTGTGGCAAAGTCGGACATTTCGCAAGAGAATGCAGAGAGGAGAAAAAGGTGGAGGAGACGTCCAACCTAGCCACATAAGGCGAGATGAAGGATGGTGTCTTGTTAATGACACACAGTAAAGGAAGTCCAGACGATGACATGAAGTGGTATCTTGACACGGGTGCGAGCAACCACATGTGCGGACATAAGGACTTCTTCAAGGAGATGAGAAAGGTGGAAACCGGACATGTTTCGTTCGGGGATGCCTCAAAGGTTGAGGTAAAAGGCCGAGGTACGATCTGTTTCCTTCAAATGGACGGGTTAATTGGCTCAATTCGAGATGTGTACTATGTACCCGACCTAAAAAGCAATATTTTAAGCATGGGTCAACTGATGGAGAAATGTTACTCGATTATTATGAAAGACCGGGTATTGTATTTGAAAGATGAGCAAGGTCGGCTGATAGTTCGGGTTCAAATGGGTAAGAATCGTATGTATAAACTAAATCTGAAATGTATACAGGTTAAATGTTTACAAGCCGAGGTGGAAGATAAGGCGTCACTTTGGCATCTCCGGTTTGGTCACCTACATTATGGTGGTCTAACCGAGTTGGCAAAGAAGAAGATGGTGGAAGGGTTACCTGGCATCAACTTTGAAGGAAAGTTTTGTGAGAGTTGTGTTCTTGGCAAGCATTCCAGGACCACGTTTCAGAAGATGGCAAGATTCCGGGCTAAGCAACCTCCGGAACTAATACATACCGACTTGTGTGGACCCATCAATCCGGGTTCCTTCAGCGGTAAGAAGTATTTTATTTCCTTTATTGATGATTTCTCACGGAAAACTTGGGTTTAGTTTCTGAAGGAGAAGTCCGAGGTGTTTGATGTGTTCAAAAGGTTCAAGGTGATGATTGAGAAGGCAACAGGAAGCTATATCAAATCGGTGCGGTCTGACAGAGGTGGGGAATATACCTCAACAGCGTTTATGTCTTTCTGTGAGGAACAGGGGATAAGGAGGTTTCTAACAGCACCATACTCACCACAACAGAATGGCGTGGCTGAAAGGAAAAACCGGACTATTCTTGACATGGTTCGGTCAATGCTGAAGAACAAAAGGATGCCGAAGGAGTTTTGGGCGGAAACTGTGCAGTGTGCTGTGTATGTGCAGAACCGATGTCCACATTCGAACTTGGATGATAAAACTCCACAGGAAGCATGGAGCGGTCAAAAGCCTTCAGTGGCTCATCTCAGAGTTTTTGGCAGTATAGCCTATGCACACATACCGGACCAGCTCAGAACCAAGCTCGAGGATAAAAGCAAGAAATATGTTTTTATTGGATATGATGAAAAAACAAAGGGGTATAAGCTGTTTGACCCCGTCAACAAGAAAGTCATAGTACGCAGAGATGTAAAGCTCAATGAAGCAAATGAGTGGGACTGGAACAATTCTTCTGAGCTAAACTTTGAAGATGGAATCTCAACACAAATTATCAACCCGGCAAGTCCTGAAGCTTCTGATGATGAAGATGAGGTACGACAACCCAGGATGCGAAGCATACAAGACATATATGAGTCAACAAGTGAGGTACATTTTGTTTGTCTTCTTGCAGACTCTGAGAACATAAGTTTTGAAGAAGCCATCCGAGATAAGAAATGGCAAGATGCCATGGATGAGGAGATAGAAGCCATTGACCGAAATAACACATGGGAGTTAGCCGAGCTACCAGAAGGAAGTCGGCCTATTGGAGTGAAGTGGGTGTTCAAGAAGAAGATGAATGCTCAAGGGGAGATAGAACGATATAAAGCTCGACTAGTTGCAAAAGGTTATAAGCAGAAGGCTGGAATTGACTATGACGAGGTGTTTGCCCCTGTTACAAGGATGGAGACAATTCGACTACTCATCTCACAGGCTGCTCAATACAGATGGCCAATGCATCAAATGGATGTAAAGTCGGCATTTCTGAATGGTGTTCTTGAAGAAGAAGTTTATCTGGAACAACCGCCGGGCTACATGAAGGCAGGAGAAGAGAAGAAGGTGCTAAGATTGAAGAAAGCACTTTACGGGTTGAAGCAAGCACCACGGGCATGGAATGCTCGTATTGACAAATATTCCAAGGAGAATGGACTTGAACAATGTCCATATGAACATGATGTTTATGTCAAGAAAAATGGAGGAGACTTGTTAATTGTGGCTCTTTATGTTGACGACCTCATTTTTATGGGAAACAATGCCAAGATGATACAAGAGTTCAAGAGCACAATGACAAGAGAGTTCGAAATGACAGATCTCGGTTTGATGAAGTTCTTTCTTGGTTTGGAAGTAAAACAAAATGAGAAGGGAGTCTTCGTGTCACGGGAGGCTTATGCAAAAAAGATCTTGAAGAAGTACAAGATGGACGATTGCAACCCAGTTTCAACACCAATGGAACCCGGTTCAAAACTCTCTAAGTTTGATGGAGGAGACCGTGTTGATGCAAGCAAGTACAGAAGTTTGGTGGGAAGCCTACGTTATTTCACATGCACGAGGCCGGATATCTCGTTAAGTGTCGGCATAGTAAGTCGGTTCATGGAGGAGCCGAGATACACACATTGGAAGGCGGTAAAGAGAATTCTGAGGTATGTTCAAGGTACAGTTTCACACGGGTTACACTACTCGAGCTCGGCAAAATACAAGTTGATTGGATATTCTGACAGTGATTGGTGTGGAGACGTAGATGATCGAAAGAGCACGGCTGGTTATGTGTTTTTCATGGGCAACACGGCATTCACCTGGGTTTCGAAGAAGCAACCTATTGTGACACTGTCGACATATGAAGCTGAATATGTAGCTGCATCTTGGTGTGTTTGTCATGCAATGTGGCTCAGGAATTTGCTAAGCAAGTTGGAGGAAAAACAAGTCGGTCAAACTGTGATCCGAATTAACAATAAGTCGGCTGTAGAGCTAGCCAAGAACCCGGTAAATCATGAAAGAAGCAAGCATATTGACGTCCGATTTCACTTCATCCGGGATCAAGTAAAGGAAGGAAATGTGGAGCTAACACACGTGACCAGTCAAGAGCAAGTCGGGGACATCTTCACAAAGCCACTGCCGACGTTGCTGCTCAACAATTGCAAGAAGATGCTTGGGATGAAAGATGGCAGAACCATTTAAGTTTATGAAGGAGAATTGTTGAATAAACTTTAAATGTTTTTGTTAGTTTTATATTTAATAGTCTTAATTAAGCAGTCATGTGTTTAGGTAAGTGAAAGACCAAGAGTTGTAAGAAAGTGAAAGGCCAAGAGTTGTGAGAAAGTGAAAGGCCAAGAGTTGTGAGAAAGTGAAAGGCCAAGAGTTAGAGAGGCCAAGAGTTGGAAATTTAGTTTTGTGGTTTATGGCTAATTTAATGTTTGGTTCATGAAAAGGCGATCTAGTGCCTATATAAACTAATCCATATTGTAAGCAACATATCACAAGAGAAAGAGAAATACAATTTTTGTCTTCTCCACAAGAAAATAGTTGTTTTTATTTTAAGTTCTACATTATAGTGATACCACATATGTTATGTGGCTTCATCTTGTAAGAAAAACTCATTACTTAGCCTTTCTATGTTGGAGCAGAAGAACAAAATTGCTCACCAAATATCCTAGTGTTTGCTATTTGTTAAACTATAATAAATTCTTATTGATTAAAGTAAAACTCACGTGAATAATTTGTAGGGAAATGTTATATTTACAAATTTTTTGTTTACAAACTACACTATGTCTGACCGGTCATACTTTAATCTTTAATCAAGAGTATATGACTGATCATACTTAGTGTAATTTATAAAAAAAAGTTTGAAAACGGATCATTATCCTAATTTGTAAATCAAAACTTTTTAAGTTTTGTCTTTTTGTTTGAGTGGTTAAGAACAGCTACTTATTGTTGCATTTTCCTCTTAATTTGTAACACAGGTGGAAACAGTGGTACACATTCTGCTGTACCTGAAACAGAAAAGAGAGACATGTATTGGCCCCCAAGTAACAAGTCATGGTTTTCAGAATTCCTAAATGTTAACAAGCCAAACATTCAAGTAAGTTCTAACTCTATGGAATCACATCTTAACATGAACCTTCTCCACTTGTGGATCTCACTCTGTACACTAGATTTCATCTGTTAAAGTCTGCAGATTTTGCAGATTTAAAAGAGAAACATGATATTCCATTCTTAATCTATCATTGTAGCACAAGATTTTGATAAACATTCAAAAAAAATCCTATACACGAGTATGCTAAAACCACATCCAAATTTTACTTATGCGTTTATAGTTAGGAAAAGGTTATATTTTCAAACTTTTACAAACTACACTAAGTATGACCGGTCATACTTCAATCAAGAGTGTATGATCGGTCATACTTAGTGTAATTTGTAAAAAAAGTTTATAAACGGATCATTCCCCTTAAAGTTATACTTTAGGTTCAGTTTTAACTCATGACACTTTAACTAATTAATATTACTTAAATGTAGCTATTTGTTTTAAAGGGGGCGAACAGGAGCAGTAGTAAAACTGTTCTTTCATGACTGAAAGATCATGAGTTCGAATTCAGGAAACAGTCTCTTTGCAATTATGCAAGGGTAAGGCTGTGTACAAGGATTTCCTCCACACTCGCTAGTCGGGTTTATCAGGGAGTAGTTTTTTTTTTTTTTTTTAAATGTAGCTATTTGTTTTATTTCCTTACCACTCATCAAGAATTCCAATTTCAAATTTTAAGCTATAAACATCATTACATGTTGGCATTGCAGTTGAACATAAATCCAAGTAACTACAAAGATAGCCTGTTGCGGTTTGTGGAAGATTTAGGACCCACTGCTCAAAGGGTAGCTGCCCACAAACTGAAAGCCCTGCAATTGCAGCAAACTCTGAATGATGAAAGTCCAACACAAAACCTCCTTGCAAATGTTGAAGGTATCCATCACCCTAATCCACAGTCACCAACCCAACCATATGCTCCAAACAATCCTAAGATGCTTTCAAATGCCTTTCCCTTATTCAATAGGCCACTCACTATTCCTGACAATGCAGCTCAAGGTAACAAAAATGTTAACACCAATTCTGGTGGCAGTGTTAGCATAAGAGATTGTGCTAATGAAGGCAACAAATTACATACAAATGAAAACTGGAATGCACCTGCTGCTGTTCATTTGGACAACTTTTTTCTTAACAATGAAAATGGAGGAAGTTTCAGTGAATTTGAAAGTTCTAATGGAAGAGGAACCATGGACAAAATAGTTCTCCCTCCAAGCTCCAGCAATGTGCTGACCAATGTCTATCCAACACGCGTGATTCCAAAACCATTGGAAGCCATGTCCAACAATAGTCCCATAGTGGAATCATCCATCCAACATGAAAGGCCAGAAGAAACCATGCCTAGCAATAATCACTCAGAGTTACCTATTTTTCCTCCTCAAGTTGCATACTTTCCTATTGAGCTAGAGAATCCTTTGTTTGGTTTAGGAAATTCATATGAGCAAAGGGACTTCCAAGGTTCAAAATACTTCAATAATAGCCCTTTCTCAGTGCAAGAAAATCAAGAACAGGTCCTACACCAAGCTTCACCATACACTCATCAAGTATCTTATGGTTTTCCTGAAGGGCAAATGCAACTAATTGATCCATTGAACCCTTTGGGACCATTTCCTCATGAAACACCCTTAGGCAGTGAAATGAATTACTATGGAGGAGGTGCTGGTTTTTTAAGACAGCCACAAGAGGATATTCCCCAACTTCTTTGGGATAATGATCAGCAACACAACTTAGCTCTTCAGCTCAAACATGGTAGAGCACTACCATGATGATGTTTATGGAAGAATGGCAAAATGAAAGAGGTTTTTGTCAAACATATATGTTATTTCAGCATCCTATAGTACTTGCTCAGTTATTTCAACATTAGATATAAGTTGGTTTTAACTATTCTTGTGTGTTTGGTCAAAAACTAGTTAAGTTTGCTTCAATGAAAATTTGATCAGTTGTACCCAAATTAATTGGTTAATAATGGAACAAGTTAGATGAAATCAACATAAGAAAGCTCAATCACAACCCCTTGCTAGCTAGCATCATAGGAACAAAAGCAAAGAACTTCTGAACATGCTCGATAACATAACTCCCTATTTCATATATTTCCCACATCATCCATTGAACGAGATTCAAAAGCAAACCCTTACCATTGAATCTGAACCCTGATTCTCTCTCAATAATTTAAGTTCCCATGATAAAGTTGGTAACATCTTATTGGTGAATAATATCCAATGAAGATAGTGATAAAAGACTCGGTGTTCAAGAGGGTAAGGAAGCACACCAGACAGAAAGTATAGTTGTAGTGAATTCCACCTCAGCTTGTGCTGGAAATAGATTCAGAAGCTATTTCCCAATTTTTATATAATAGTTTAAAAAACAAGTATGAAGGGCCGGCTTGGCTCAGCAGTAAGCTTGCTTGCCGTGGTGTGTCAGGTCGCGGGTTCGAATCAGCCTCTCTGCAAAAAGCAGGGGAAAAGCTGCCTAGAGTATTCCCTTTCTCAGACACTCACGAAGTGGGTATTTGAACTGGGTCGGCCCTTTAGTTTATAAAACAAGTATATATAAATCTTTTCAATATGGTGAACAACCCAAAAGCTTAAGCGATTGGGTGAGGCTACATTAATGATTTTATATATCTCAACACCCCCTCACACGAGAGCCCACTGGGCTTGAAGAGATATATCTCAACACGCACCCTCACACGAGAGTCCACTAGGCTTGAAGGGTAGACAATGTACAGGCCCTCACACGAGAGCCCACTGGGCTTGAAGAGATATATCTCTTAAAGTGGGGGGCGGCGAGGTTCGAAGCCGGGACACGAGGCTCTGATACCATGTAAAGAACCAATTCAACCCAAGAGCTTAAGCTGTTGGATGAGGCTACATTAATAATTTTATATATCTCAACAGATGTAATCATATAATCACAATCATACAATTTTTTCTCTTTTTCTTTATCATCATTAATCCATCTTTGTATAGTTATGATTTCGCACATGATTATATATATATATTTTTAACATAAGAGAATCCACTTTCATTAAATACAGATTTACCAGAAAATAAGATAATAAGAGAGAATGGTGAACCTACCATGGACTACACCGTAGAAACAAAACACAGACACAAAGTACAGCCCTTACAAAGGGAAAGAGGTGACTACCAATGTGGAATCGGTTGTCTAAATCCAACAACTGCATTATGGATCTCCCCATTGGCAGAAACAATATTGCTTTTACTAAGGGAGGCACATGTAGTGTTGTTGTCTTTAATGGTTTTAATTTTTTTTTTATTTTTCACTACATTTTTTCTTCATATATTGATTGTTTTCATTTGTTCTTGTTCCATTGGTGTTTGCCCTGTGTAATGCAGGAACCTTCATCCACCTTAGTGATTGGCTATTGAAGTCAGCTTTCTCAGATAACTCATGGTGGTTGCCCTAGCTTTCTGAGACCAATTCTAGCACACCCCACTTGCTTATATACAAGAAAAATGAAGTACATGCATGTATTCATGTGATGAAGATTCACCCTCACTTAGATATAAGCATGCAAATTCACATTGGACCACCACTATATCCAACCTTATTATATATTTAGTGTGTTATGATCATGCACTTTATAAAAATAAAAATAAAAATAAAAATCAGAAAAATATTTCTGCAATTAATGCAGATAAGTTATCTGCATTTACTTCCAAAACGACGTCCTTTTGGGATTGAAAGATTACAAAACTATAAATTATAAAGACTATAATAACCCTGAAATAAATTAAAATTATAAAAATATCATGATTTCCACCCAAAACGACGTCGTATTGGGCTGACGGCAGATAACTTATTGCTGAAAAAGCTAACCCAATAAAAATACTATACTCATTTTAAAAGAACATTTTTCCTAAACACTTATACAGACCGTACTCCAAAGGCATCAGGTATCAACTTTTGAAATAACATTAAGATCTAAATCAATCCAATAAAATGATCTGGCAAATGGGTTTATAACACGTGCCATGTAGCTGATTTAAAAAAGACAAAAACATGAACAAAAAAACAAACGAAAAGAAATAGTGGTCCTGCAATAGAATGACAACATTCAACATACAATTACAATATTAGCGAAATATATATTGTTTAATAATTAAGTAATAAGTACAAAGTGAAAGATCCAGTTTAAGTGTACTTGCATCTCGAACTCCTCAAGGAACTGAACTAGTTTTTAAGTTAGTTCAGTTACACACATGCAAATTATTTTAATAATATTATTTCATATTGGAAGTACAGCCTTGAGAAAAGAACTTCAAAAAAATTTCAAAACCCAAAAATAATCAAATCATAACATGCCAAAAATGGTACCCTTAACAACATAAGCTGAGGCTTTAAGAGGGATCACCCACAAGCAGTTCCAAAAAATTTAAATAAACACTAATACCAAAAATATTATTAAGATTAGAATAATTTGAAATTTCCTAACTCATTATTATTATTTTACTTAATTACAAAATAAAAAAATCAAACATTTTTATGATTAATTGCAAATTAATTTTTTAATACAAAAAATTATTAAGACAATATTTACAAAAAATAATTACAAAACTCTCGTAGAATATGCATATATATTGTAGGACTATGTGGTAGACTTGTATTAGCCGTAGATGTACCATATAAAAATAAGATTTTTAAATGCTTTTGGGAAAAATAAGTTACAGAAGCAAATTTTTTTATGTTGCACCATATATTGGGAAAGAATGGCTATCACTAATGTCAACAAACAAGAAGTTATAGCTCCAAGTTCCAACCTCTGTCTCAAGCCCCACCAAGAGTGATGGACAAGAAGGGCAGCGTTTCGTGCGCCAGTTGCACATCTAATATTTAATGAGGAGTGATATTCTTACTATCAAAATTTTTTACTATCAACTTACTACCTATCTAATCACCATTGAATCAAAAAGAGAAAATGTTAAAAAAAAAAAAGAGAAAATGTTGATCCAATGGTGATTAGATAAGTAGTAAATTGGTAGTAGAAAATTTTTGTAGTAAGAATATACCTCCTCATATTTAATTTCATAAGTAAGCTGCAAAACTTGAACATGATTAGAATTGGGTTTGAAATATATTTACACCAAAGGAAATTATTTTTTCTTTATAAAAAGGAAAATAGAATGACAATAAACATTTCACAACTTGCTCTTACAACTAACAAGCCTGCTCATAATAATACTTTTTTATATTATTCATGGGGCAGACTATATTTATAAAAAAAATTGTTTACGAACTCTTACAAATCTACACTATCTTTTCCCGGAAAAATATAGTGTAATTTATAAAAATTTGTAAAAAAGAATTTGTAAACAAATTCTTCCTCATTATTTATTATCCAATGACTCCAATGTTGCTTCATTTATATTTTATGATGATTGTTCTAGCAAAAACACTACCTGATATTATTGACACATCACAATCAGGTTTCCCAGATGTGTTCCAATAACTAGCCAACATTGCCACATTGCTGGTCTTCGAGCTACTCCAACTAAGAACGTGGTGTAAAGCAAGCAAACCAGTGTGTTTAACTGACCAAAGTTTGCTTTTGTTTCAAAAAAGTGACCGACACAACACAACACTGCAATCAATGTGTGACTGTGAGTACAGAGCCAGCTAGCCACCCTATATGAATGAATACCTTAGCGAGAGAGGTCAATTTGCATGTACTAAACTGGGGTTGTCCATGTATCCAAAGGTATTTCGTTTCACTATAATAAAATGTGACACTACATAACTAAATTGGTACATGAAAACTAAGTAAGTGATAAAAAATCTGAATTCGATTCCCAATAATATCACTTTTGGAAAAAATATAAAATCTTAATATCCAACCCGCAATAAACTAGAAATTAGTCTCGTAACCCACTTAAAAAGCTAAAGCTTATAAAGATATCTAGAAAATCCTAATCGAATTGGTATAAAAAAAATGTGACACTAACTAGGGTCCACATTAACAATTTGATGTAAAATACAGCACATAATACAAAATCTTATTTTGTGAAAAATAATGTGATAACATCCATAAATGGGAAAACATTTTCTCCTTTTAAAAGTTTTCTCATGTTAGTAACTCATAATACAAATAAGTCCCACCTTGAAACTTTTTCTCTCTCCATTATTTTGTGGTAAGAGGGAATAAAAAAATTGTCTGAAAAAAGAGGGTAAGAAAAAATATATGACCATGTTTGGTAGGAGAAAAAGTTAAAAGAGGTAGAAAAAAAATTTCCCCGTCTAGTTTTTTAACAAATGGACCATAAGTGAAATTTTGCCACGCATAAAATGGAAAAAAAAAATTCTGTGGTAGTAAAATTTTACTTAACATCATTAAAATTCGTCCAATTTTCCCGGAAAAATTTTAACTTACCAAACACTTTTTTAACTTAACCGACAAAAAATTATTCTCATCATATTTGGAGCAAATTTATTTTCCTGATAACAAAAAAATTCTCCTATACCAAACGCCCATAAAAGGAGAAAATATTTTCCCTACATAAATACCATAACCTACACTGATATGACATGATTTCAACCACACTGATATTTATATTTTTTTATTGTTTCCAGTAAAACAGATGCAAAAACTCAAAAACATTTTTCACAGGTAAACAACATACATTGAAATTAGTGAATCTAAAAAGTTTCAGCCACCGATTCATATGGTCAGAGGATTCCATACACGTTTGCGCACTTTTATTCTCTGTGCATCTTATCTTTAAAGTTTTTTTTTTTCCAATAAAGCTCAAATGAAACTATTATATAGCTAGATGTGACTGCAACATTTCGAATAAACAAATATTTTTCTGAACGAAAATCCTCCAGATAGATAAACACATATATATATAATAAACACACACACACACCCCACCCACTTTTTTTCTTTTGTGAAAAACTAAGGAAATATTTCATTAAAACGTGGTGAAGAACCCTGGTATATGGTAGTATGATACCAACCTGTAAAAATTTTACTGAAGCTACCAAAAGCAAAACTTGAAGTATATCAATAAAAGGTTTTATATTTCTCATGAGAATTCAATTGAATTCTCATGATGTAGAGACAAAAAACATGTGGGACCCGTATGTTAGAAAAAATTATGTGTAAGACCCACATTGGCACAGAAATCAAAGGGTGTGTAGAAAAATTCAAATTCTCATGTTAAATGAGAATTATAAAACCCATCAATAAAATATGACAACCAAAATAATTGTGAAAAATAAAATAAAATAAAAATATAACCACCAGCCAGAACAAGGTGATCAATGAAGTTGCAAGAAATGAAAACAAAATTACTAATTGTTTCTTACCATACTTTGGCTAAAGCTGTGTAGAACGAGTCCCACAAATTTTATGGGAACCAAACTCAAATCACCAACTCAAAACAAGAAGTACCTAGTTTTTTGGATTTATGATGAATTCTTCAAAGGATTGTCCTGATAGTCATCCTTACACTTAACCTTCCCCTTGCATATTTGCAAATAGGGTGTTTCTGGAATTCGAACCCGCAAACTTTTGATCATGAAAAAACAGTTTTATCACTGCTAGAGACTTGCCCTCTAGAAAGGCTACATTAAAATGAAATGATTATTTTGGTAAACAATTGGGTTCAGGGTGGTATGATTATGGCATCACATGGATGGCATGAACACAAATGAAATTGAACACCACTTCCATTCCAAAGAAAAATAAGAGGAAAAGGTGAGAAGGGAGGAATTATAAGAAAAATGTACATATAATGATATAAACAGTAAAAAGGAGCTCCCTTCAGTCCAAGCACAGAAAAGAAAAGGATGAAATTTACCTGCTGCATCATTCACACATTCACAATAGCATATCATGAGGCCTGTTCTATTGTGTTTGAATGAATGAGTCAGCAGCAAATTCAAACCCTTTAATTACCTATCCATGAGTGGACTGAAGAAAGCTCTCTTAAACTATTCCTCATATAATACATCTTAAATATTAATCCATTCTAACCAAACCCCAAACCTAATTGCATTGAAAAGGAAAAATTCAATAGCAAGAATGTTATGATAATATCTCATTAGATCTAAAATCAAACAAAATGACACCAACTGAGACAATATACAAAAGAATATTTAAAAATTACACACACTTTTAAATTTAAAAACCGTATAGTGTGTTGGGAATCTTTAATAATCAAGCATTTCATTCATGAAAAGATGCAAGCAATTAATTTAAGGGTTTTGTTAATGTTATGTTACATGATATAAGTATTATTTCCAACATACACAAAAATGGAGAGAGAAAGTGGAATGATGAAAGAGAAAGAAAAATATGTGGACCCTCTTTCTTTAATGTGTGTGTAGGAAAGTGATGTTATACCATGTTACATGTAAACATAAAATCCTTAATTTAATCAAGACCATGTAAAAATGGGGCAAACAAAAATAATTACCAAACATAGTCAGAGGGAGATTTATGAAATCCAATAGAGGAAAATTAAGGACAACACCAATTAGAACTCCCTGATTTTAAGGCACTACATGGAATCATTAGCAATAATTCAAGTTTTAGGGGCCTCCAATTCATATAACTACTGCTGAACACTATGAACATCTGAAATGCAGATATATTTGAATTAAATCAATGGCATGTGACACTTAATCTCATACGTAAGAACAAACCTGATACTTCTCTGAAGAAGGACAGCAAAGCACTCAAATTCTTCCCATTTCACAACGTTGATCAATGAAGTATTACAATTTTACTGTAATCCTTAATATGCCAACTGTTAAGGAAAGTAACATATTTTGGCCAAAACTGTCATTATTTAACAACTATAGTGTGATTGACTTCTAAAATATTGGAAAAACAAATTCTTCCAAGAACCCTAACCCTAGGTCTTAATGTTACCTAAGAACACCACTGGAGAAAATACAAGATTTTCCCAGAAACAACAACTTTCTTTCATTAAAATAGAATAGTGTGCCCTTGTTTTTAACCCTTTGATTATCATGCACAATACATCAATAAACTGCATATAAGGAGCATGATCATGACCTCAAAAGAAAGAAAAAAAATTGATTTTTCTGATCAAATCACGGGTGTCATGTGATATTGACAAGCATAAAAATCAAAAGGGTCAACATGTTAACGTAACACAATGCAATTAACAAGAATCTAAATCAAAATAACTACATCTTGAACTTACTGCTTCACCGTTCTCATAAAGTTCCACAAAGCGAACCTAAAAATCAAAAAACTTCAACCAAAGGAACACATCAGAAGCCCTGTTGAACAAAAACAAGATACAAAAACAAAACCACAAAGACATATCACTATGTTATAGATGTCACTAAGTTAAACCAAACAAGAAACAGTACAAGAAAAAATAATTATAAAAACAAAAGGAAAGAGAAAAGAGGAAAGAGCTATTAAGGGTAAGAAGCAGAAATCACGGAAGAGTAACACTGTTTAAAGGATGAGCAGAGAGAAGAGTAGTCAATGTCTTCATGAGAGTCAGAGAAGGGAAAGCAATTGAGATCTCATTCATATCCACACAAATCTGGCAAAGCACTATTTCCCAAAAAAAAAAAAAAAAAAAGATAACTTTATTTTTTCCTTTTTCCCACAATAAATTTTTTCTCAAAAGATGATTTTTGCAACTTATATAATTCAGATGTAGAAAATCAGAACTAGGGTGTCTATTTTTTCTTTCTTCTTCTTCTTTTTTTTCCTTAGGATAACCCTTTTTCTGAAACTGAAAGAGACCCTTATCTCACACAAACACACACACATAACATCCAACCTCCTTGTACTGTATAAGTACTGTTCATGAAGAGAGAAAGAAATATGAGACTAGAGGTGGAGAAGTGGGGTTACTGTTACCCCTTTAAGTCTTTCAGTCTTCTTTTGTGCCAGTCACTTCACTCTACTGTTTTGCACTGTTCTCTATTTGACTGGTGACACTACAGTCTAAATACTCTCTCTCTCTGTGTGTCTTTTTATAGTATCTACTGCTATTTTCTCTATCTGGTTTTTGTACATAGAAAATGGTGAACCTGGTGTGTATATATAGGGTTTGAGGTCACAAAAGAGTCTGGCGGAGAAAATCATAACCCAGGGTACTTGTAATTATATAATTTATATAAAGATGTCTCCTACGCCTCTTGTGTACTTTTCATACTTTTCATTTTCACTCTTTCCTTTCTATGTATCACCAAAGCTTCACTTTACCTTGATGCATCTAATTTTCTAAAGAAAGGGAAATGTTTTAAAAAAAAGGTGAGACAAAATTTCATTCTTATACATGTATCGATTTTCATATCAAAATTTTTTTTAAGTTACTGATCCCATTTTTTTTATCTCAATAAGAGACAACACTTTTCGCATGTTAAAGGAGAAAAATATTCTCTAAGAAAAATAACATAGATTTCCATGACTATGTTTGATAGATTCTCACACATATTTAATTATAAAAATAAAGAAAAAATTTGAATCATTTTAAGTGACACACCTTATATTCTTTCATTCTGATAAAAAATAGTACCATATTTTTAAGGGAAAAATATTTCTCCAGTCTCGGTGAGCTCAAAACGACGTTGTTTTGAGTTATAATATTACACAGACATATAGGTTTTTTATTTATTTATTTTAAAAAAAAAACCCAACATAATTTGAGTAAACAATTATTTCGTGTAATTTCTATTTAAATTATGATTTTGAAGTTGAGAAATCAACGACATTAATAAAAGAAGAATCCTTGATTTCGATTATTTAAAAATTAAAAATAGATAATGGATGATTTTTGAAGAATGTCTAAAGTTTAAAGGGTGTATACAATTAGAACTTTTAAATAATAAAATAAAATTATATGATATTCAATATAATAATTAAAACTTTTGCAGAGGGCGTACAAATTCAGTAATATTCAATCAAAATTTTAAATAAGAAATAAAAAAATACTGAAATCTAATAATTTTAATGAATTTTTTATTAGTGTGACTTTTTTTGGGTAAATATTAGTGTAACTTTCTAATGTGAAATATGAATACCATGCCCCATGTTTTCTCCATGTGCATCAATCATAAATTAATCATATTATGATCCAATTATAAAGTATAAGACTTGAGTTTTACATTAGAAATATAAGAGTTCGATGTGGGGTTTAAATACACTTTGGACTATTTTATCTTACGAATTAACTTTTATCGTGAAATTCTCTCATTTGTATTAAAAAGATTGAAATTAAAGAGACGTGATCTGATTACCAAAAAAAAAAAAACAGAGAGAGAGAGACGTGATCTCCGATGGTAGAGTAGAGAGAGAGAGACGTAATCTATATATGATGGAAAATGAATTTTTTTTATGTTTAAATTTTTGTAAATATTTTATGTTTATCACTCTTCACATATTGAATAAATGGGTTCCAATTGTATTTGTCGATAAATAGATATGAAAAAATCCACCCCTCACATTTTAACTATTGATTAATACTTATGAAAATTTCTTTTAAGCTGATGTGGGATGTGAGGTCTCAATTGACATTTAACATTATTCCAAAATATTTCTGTTCATTTTTTTGTTCAACTTAAACATAAGAAAATAATTATTTTTTAAAATGTTTTCATAGAATTTAAAAAAAATGATTATTTCTTTAAATTAAACTCAACCAAACATGTGTTTTATTGTGAAAAAATAAACAAAAAAGCTAAACATTTTACCTTATTGTGAATCTGTGATAACTTAAAGCTAATAACTGATGAATACTAAAAAAAAAAAAAAAAAAAAGCTAATAATTTTTTTTTTTTACTCACCTTTTGCAAATTAAGCGCAAGGCTGCAACGTAGGTGTTGGCCTTTTATTTAACTAGCCTACGCAATGTTTGTTTTGTAGGATAAGGCTAAGATGTTTATTTAGGTATGTAGCTTTATTATTTTTATTCCGTACACATGCATTATTGTGTTATATTTTATTAGTTTTTATTATCAATTCAGAATATTTACCAATATTTATAAAAATTTTGGTATTTTATGTTAGGAAATGAACAAATAAATGAAAGCGATCGTGTCTGCAGGTAGGTGGTCATTGTTTTTGGAGAAATAAAATCCACCGTAGATATCCAAGGCTTACAAGCACAAGACGACAAAGCTAAGAAGACCACTATTTTAGGATATCATGTTACTCATGTAGGAATAAATTATAAGGGCAATATTAATCATTCCTACACATTCAATCAAAAAGTGGAGAGAGAGGGAAAAAAAATCAAATTAACTCTATTATGGATATGAGTGTAAGAGAGAGTTTCATTTTCCTATCACCTAAGAGTATTATTTCTCAAATTATAAACATATAAAAGTATAGAATAATGTTATATTGATAAAAAAAAAAAAAAAAAGAGTTGTACTTTCTAAAGTTACTTTAGATAATTTTATCTAATGTTCATCGAAACGACGTCGTTTTGTGATGGAAATCATGGTGTTTTTGTAATTTTAATTTATTTCAGGGTTATAATAGTCGTTATCATTCTAAGTTTTTAATTTTTCAACACCAAAACGACATCGTTTCGATGAATATTAGACAAAGTTATCTAAAGTAACATCAGAAACTTTTTTCCCTAAAAACTTTTTACAAATTTATAAATTATATTATGTCTGACCGATAATACTCTACTTAAGAGTGTATTACCGGTCAAATATAATATAGTTTATAAGAGTTATAAATAAAAATTTATAAATATAACTTTTCCAAAAAATATATTGAATTTGTGTAGAGTCATGTGAAGAGAAAAAGACCTTATATATTTTTATATAAATAAAAAATAATTTAATCTCGTACATGAGAAATAATAAACTGAATGTATCCTAATCAAAGTTTTTTTTCATTTATTTAAAATTAAGATTAAAAGTTGATGACTTTGACCAGCATAAGATGTACAAAAATACAGGACCATTATAAAAAGTGAAGTCTATTGATTAAGTCGTAATTATCTAAACTTACTGCTAAAGAAGGTTTTTCCCTTCATAAAAGAGATAGAAAAAGATTAATTAATTCATTTAAAAGAGTAGTGACTATCGCGCACATGCTGCTAGTCTTTGTGACATACACATCTAATTTTCGTTAAACTTTTTCACAGTATTCGTGCACTTTAAAGATGATCTTGTCTATGCTTTTTTCTCCTTTTTGCAAACTATGTGATCCTAGGAGACCTTTTTCCTGGATTCCTTATTAAGAGTCACTTGCTAAGCAATTTTTTCCCTGGGGCAACGTATATTATGTGTTTGAATGTCTTTCTTTGCTTACACACCAGTCACACAAATGTTTATCCGAAATTGATAATCACACAAAATCGACAAAACCAAAAAGAGAAAAGAGAAGAGAGATTGACACGGTGATTTATTCTGGTTCATTCAATATAGACTACGTTCAGCTTATTTGTACTATATTCATATCACCGTCACTCATTACAAGTCATTGGTTTTACAAGAAAAATATAAATATGATTAGAAAACCCCAACAACAACCAAAGAGGTTTGGCACAGTTGGTTACGGGTTCGCTGCTGTCCCAAAAGAATGGCAGTTCGAATCCAGCTGGCCGATGTGAGATCCTCTTTGGTGGGTGATATGTAATCCCTCCCAGAAATCCTCAAAGAGGTTGGGGATCTTCCCTGACCCTGATGGGATACCGCCGTACTGGTGCCTACCCCCACCTAAACTTTTTGTTATATAAAAAAAAAAAAAACTAACAACATCTATTCATGGATCCAAGCCCAAACTACTAAGAAAATTACAATAAATCAGAGACCACAACAGTACCTAACCTCTACTGGTCCGGGGGGCTCCCGGTTGCCTTTCTACTGATCCCGACAACAAGGACACTCATCATCATGCGAAGTATAAGCCATACGCAACCGTCCTCTAAACTATGGTTAGTCTTTTTGTTTTTTTTTTTTTTGGTTGTTAAAAATTCTTTTGTTTTTCTACAGTTGTTATTGCTTCAATAGGAGTTTATAGTTCAAAACAATATTAGTGGGGATTGTTTGCCGCACTGTTGCTCTAGATTGGTGGATTAATTACTTTCTATATGGCTCATTCTTTGTTCTTACAACAAGATAAATAAAATATTTTCGTCATCTCTCCAAATAATAACCAACCAAACCTGATTCCCTCACGTTTGATTCTCACACTCACTCATGTAGAACGGAAATTGCCACCTTATTAATTTTGATATAATATTACACTTTCATCTACATTACTACATAAATTATGTAAAATCACTTTATCACTAAACATATGAATCAATTGATAAAGAATATTGTTCCAGCTTAATCAATAATTTTAATTCTTAACTTTGCTCATTTAATTCTATCTAATTTGATTCGGACTAACATGATCCACGAACCGATACATACTTTCGCGCTATTTCAATATTGCCCTTTCTTATATCTTATATTCGGAACAGTGACCATTTTGTTATGTCTGGCCAAAAAAATTATTATACTGTTACATCAACAGTAAATTTTCTAGAATATCACGTGGGATAATTCGTTACACTGTATAGCAAAATATTCTTGCAAATAATTTGCTATACAGTGTAGCGAATTATGCTACGTCAGCAGGTTGTAATTCGCTACACTATGTAGCAAATTATGTTCGCGGATGATTTTTTGACACGTGGCACACTTTCGCAGGAAAAAGCTGACGTGTCATAATTTCCTACCACTAGTAGCGAATTTGATCTGCAATATGATCATGTGTCACGAAATCATTGACCACAAAATTCGTGACCAATAATAACGAATTATGACACGTGACAGTCTGGTAAAAAATATTGTTCGCGTGATATTTGGGTAAAAAATTTGATAAAACATGATATTTTGGTCACTGTTCCCGTATATTCTTGATTAAAAGCACTTTGTTTTTTTTGGTAATCTATTTTAAGCACTTTACCCTCTCTAGGAAGTACGGATTCAAGATGACACATATAATCGAAAAATGAAAATGGGGAGAAAAAAGAAATAGATTGTTTATCTTGATTCATTCTAATATAATCACGTTACCATATGGAAAATATTTATGCAGTTAATACAGATAATTTATCTGCATTTATCCTCAAAATAACGTTATTTTAGGATTGAAAGATTAAAAAATTATAATTATAAAGACCATAATAATCCTGAATTAAATTAAAATTACAAAAATATCATGATTTCTGCCCCAAAACGACGTCGTATTAGACTTACTGCAGATAACTTATATGCAGTAACCACAGGAAAAGTGAATCCATATTAATTATAAAAGAATATAAATAGAGTTAAAATAGTTAATTTCATCTCCATAAAAAATAATAGGAAAATGATATTATGCCTACTCATTTCTAATACCATTGAATCAGAATCTTAAAAGGAGAGAACACAAAACAATTAATTGAGATTCTGATACAACATGAATAAAGTAAACATAAAAAAAGAAGAAGATAAAATATCTTATCTCAAAATAATAATTGTCATTCAAATACAAAATAGGAGTGATTCTCAAAGACGAACCTGCACTTGTGCCACTGTTTACCAGTCACAAATCTTTTGAAAAAAAAGAGAGTATCAACAATATATAACAGCCCAACATCCTTCTATGTCCGTATACAAACCAAAAACCATGTTATCATTCACTCCAACTCGATTAGTATATTAAGTGATGAGTCTCTATTGGAGCTGAACACTCCAAAAGAACTGCCATCAAAGCATACCCACATTGTCTCACAAAGAGGAAGCCACCGCCATCAATCGATCTCTACCTAACAATCAAACCAACGACCAAGTTTCAAATGCACTCATGTCATGTGGAGGAATTTGCATATAAAGTGGTGTGGACACAATCTTATATTGGAGCTATACATGGCTTCTAGTGAAATTATGTCGAGTTGCGATGCGCCGCTCCACGATTTTATTTGCTTTCACGTTCTGGGCTTTGTTGTTGTTGAGCTACAAATAGATAAAATATATAAATGAAGACCACAATAGAATTGTTTTCTTTTATGCACGGACCATGATGCATTGCTGGTTGTTGATAATGTCCATTTAAATATAGAGTTTTATAAGAATTATGTTATAGGAAAAGTGTTTGTGTTATGTTATAGAGATTTGTTTTGTGTGCTGGAGTTTTTTTTTTTTTTGCTACATGCCCCACGAAATGTTGTGAGTGTAGGAAATTTTTTCTGATCATGTTAAATTATAGATGATAAACCCTTAAATATATTGGACTATGTATGTAAAACATAAAGCCGAAATGAATCAGAAAGTAGTGCAAGAGAAGAAAGTGATGATGACTGAAGGATTAATTAAAGAAATCAGACGCCGATCGAGCGAAAGGAAAAGAGAAAAAGGAACCAAAGTACAGAAGAATTCTATTTAAAATGTAAATTGAAGCGGCTTCTTGCATGGCTTACCTTTGTTCTTAATTTAAACCTTAACTCATTAAGTCTTTCATTTATTTTATATTAGACATATATTACGTCTCCGGAGGATTCCACCTTATTATAATTGATAACTTATCAATATTTGAATAATATATGTTTTTTATCTTAATTACATTTTTTATGTATAGGCCAAATCCTTAATTAGATACTGATTTGAACCATTTCCCATAAATCGAAACCATTCCTATATGAGCCAGAGCCGATTGACCATGTGATCTCCTTCTGCACAAATAAGTTTGATCTGTCTTGAGTTGGAATAGCTTTAATCCATGGGTCTTCAATGGAACAAGGTAGGAGGTGTACCTGCAAGATACTCTGACGCTCAAGTCAATTTTGGTTCAAACAAATTTTATTATGTAGAAGAAAATATGTACCTTAATCATGGTTAGCACTCTTATATTTATAATGAAAAGATGTCCAGCTTCATGAAAAGATGCTTTGCAAGTTAGAGGTGGCCAATCTTCTAATTGGTTCTTATGGTGGCTTATGATAAGATTTTGCTTTAGTTTCTTGGTTGTGAAGTCTATAACAGTTTGCTGGGATGAGCTTTTGCCTTGGGGTTGAAGTATGTAGCATTGAGCTGTGGCACTAATTGTAGCATCCTTTGTTGAATGTAATTTTTTTTTAGTGATGAAGATTTTTAATTTAGACCTTATGTTTACTATTATTCCGTACACATCCCCTATATATGCAGGAGCCTCCCCCGTCTCTTCACTCCACCACTATGTGTACATATATCAGGTACCTTATGTTTACTATTATTCCATATCAAATACCTGAAGGTAGGGGTGTTCATCAACCGATCCAAACCAATTCAAACCGCGGTAACCGAACCAAAAAACCGATAACCGAATAAATTGATAATCGAAAAATCAAAAACAAAAAAAAAACCGTAAAATTTAATTAGATTTGATTGGATCGATTTTTTGATGGGTTAATGAAAACCGATTTAATCCAAACCGATCCAATATATTAATTTCCCTCTACCTACTTGTGTTTTTCCCTAATCATAGCCTAAAGATTTCTAAAGCCAAGACCCATCAACTAAACTCAAGAAAAATCTAGTTACATCTCATCAACAAAATTTTATCTTTGTAGAGCTTCCTATCTCATTACCAAAAAAAAAAACTATATTATAATTTAATAATGTTTTTGTATTTCAAAAAAAAAAAATTACAAAGCCAAAATATACAAAAGATGTTATTTGCACAATAATCATGAAATAAATTTTAGGATTTTAAAAAAATCAAAAACCGAACCAATCCAAACTGAAAAAATTGGATTGGATCGGATCGGATTTGAAAAAAAATCCAAACCGAATGGATAATTATATTATCAAATCAAAGGAATTGGATTGGATGATTTTTACTTTTAAAACCGATTCAGTCTAGACAGTGAACACCCTACCCGAAAGAGCCTCCTCCCATCTCTTCACTCCACCACTATCTATGCAGCCAGAAATATTACAATAAATGAGTTAGACCAAACATATATAACATAAAAGAGGAAGGACCATCAACTAAAGGGACTATTAAAAAAAATTAATTCACTTTATTGGAACCATCAACAAAATATTGTGAATAGGTGTGTGAAAAAATTATAAACTTGGGGAACACGCAATCCCCCTTTTTGAAGCTTCAAGTTCTACGATTTTTTCCATTTAAGAATTATATTATTTTTCTTAGGTGTTTTGGAATTTGAATAGCCCTTATAAATAAATAAATTACATTAATAATCTGACAATAATATTATTGTATAAACTTGCAAATGTTTCACTCGAATATATAATAATGATAGTATAAGTTAATGGGCATATTTGAATTCTATTTTTAAAATTAATTTTTTTTTATTTAAAGAAAAAAGCCTGTTTGATACTACTTAATTGTTTTGTAAAAATAATTTTAAAAATTATAATTAATTTTTAATTTTTAGAATCAAATTTAGAGAAGATATTTGAGTTATTTTTATTTAATGTTTTGACTTTTAACTTTAGAAAAATACAAAAAATACTTATTTCATTAATTATTCTACAAAACAATTTTAAGAATAAAAAAATCTAAACACAATTAAACAGCCCATTGTTTTGAGTTTTTGATTTCTAGTTTTCTTGAGTTCATTTTCCTTTTTCTTTTTTGGAGAAGGAGTTGCTCTTTAGTCTTCAATCTTCATAATATACTGGTTTTGTCACCCCACGTTTGGAAGGGTTGACCAGTGGGATTTTCATTTTTGGGCCTCGTTGATAGCACTGCCACTAACAACCAAGGAAGCCCAAAATCCAGAGAAACTGAGTCAGTGGAAAGTGGTAAGAAAATGGTCAAGATACTCAGTATAGAATGTGCTTGGCCCATAGAAAGAGTGACTGAGACACTACCCAGTACCCACATTTGCCGATGGAATATCATGTTATTCGAAGATAATTTAGTATGTTGTTCAAATTATAATATTTAAATATCACGTTATGATATTCAAATAAGAGATAAATTATTTGATTTTCTAATGTGAATATTCAAAAATCATAATGTGATATTTGAATTGTATGAAGTTAGTAATCAACTATGATTTATATTTGGGTAAACTCCATCACCCTCTTAATTTACTCTAAAAAATTAATTGTCTCTTTTCTTTCGATCACTTATATGTCTTTTTTAAATAAATAAAAAATTGATTAAATGTCATTTAAAATTGCCGTCCAAATAAAAATTTTCTTACACAAAAAATAAGTACTTTTTGTCTTGTTCCTTTTATTATTAATTTTTAATACATATTCCTTTTATTATTTAACTTCTTATATTTTCTTACTAGTCTCTTTAAAAAGAAAACCAAAACTTTTTTCTCTCACTATTTTTGTTCTCTTCCCGGCTTATCCCACCAGTAATGAAAAGACATCCATAACACTTTATTATCAATAATTTATTATGTTTTTATATTAAATAAAATATTCTGCATCGTTCAATATTTTTGTAAATTTAATTAATATGCTAAGTGATGCTGACTCTTATTTAATTTCTTTGATAAATTATAATTATTAACACATTTAATAAACAGAGATTATTTTAGATTACAATTGCTCCATTACACATGGCTCAAGCATTGATTTAAGAAGTTCGGAGTCAACCAGAATTGTGATCCAATAAATATGGTTCAATTGTTTAAAAAAATTATAATTTAAAATAAAATAAATAACAATCGAATCCCAGCATAAATGAAGTGACCAATATGATTGTGATTTGTTTAATAAGAACAAGAAAGTAACATATTTTTGGCAATAACAATAATTAACTTTTAAAAATAATTAATTAATTAAAATTAAACCAGTTAAAACACGTATCAAATTTTAAATTTCAAATTCTGCCAATATATTTCTTTCATTTTCTTACCTAACAAATCACAATCATTCGTGTTACTTCATTTGGATTTGTGCATTTAATCGTAATTTGTTATATTTCAAATGACTGCTTCTTCTAACTATTTGGCCATAATTCTAGTTGACTCGGGATTTTTTGAATCAATGGTTGAGATTTGTGCAATGAGTAGAGGTGGCAAAGCGGGCTGGCCCGCCCCGCCCCGCCTTTGAAGGTGGGCTAGATATCTCAGCCCGCCTCGCCCCGTTTGGGCGGGCGGCCCGCCAAGCCCGCAACATTTTACACTAAAAATTAAAAAAAAAAATCAGCCCGGGCGGGCTTGGCGGGGCGGACTTGGCGGGCAGCGGGTTTGGAAAACTCAGCCCGCCCTGACCCGTTTGGCAGGCGGGGCGGGCGGGCTCGGCTCATTTTGCCAGCTCTAGCAATGAGTCATAGTGAAATTTAGGATAAAAGGGGGGAACAAGTTGAAAAATTAGGACAAGTTAAAATGAAATTAGAGAAATGCGATTACTATTTACAATTTTAATATTAATTTCAATTAGTAAAATTATAAATTTATGTTTAGCACAAATCAATAACTGAGATATAATTTATAATAATCATATAAATTATAATTTTTTTTTTATAAACATAAATTATAATCTTAATCGTTTGCTAAATGATACCTTATAATTGTTTTTAATAATTTTATTTTTCTTTGGAAAATAAAAAAAAAAGTGAAATTATATTAAAAATTATTATAAGGTATCATTTTTCACATTACAACAAAAGGATGGTGGCATTTAAATTTCACATAAAAGTATTAAGAGAAAAATTAGATATGATTTTTATAAAAATTTAATTAATCATTTTTGTCTCTGCCCTCGATCTATAAACTAACATATTCTACTATAAAAAAATAACACATTACATGTAGACGAATCATGAATTATATTACATTTCTTAGATCAATAAACTTAAAAATCGGACGTAACACTAATTTAAAAAATAATAATATTGTTAAAAATATTAAAACTACATGTACATATACAAGAATAAAAACAAAACTCTTCAGCTTACCAAAAAAGGAAAAAACAAAACTCTTCATATATTTTTTTGGGTACCAAAACTCTTCATATTAATTTAATAGATAATAAAGTTAAAATATGTAAATTAACTTATTAGATAGAAATCAGAAAGAAAGTTGCCATCAAAGATACAATTGAGAAACTCAATTAAATAAATAAAGGATTTGGTGTTTCTTCCTTAATGATATATATTTATGTCTTGTAATTTCAAAATGATGTCATTTTGAAATTTGAAATATATATATATATATAAATATAAAGAGACAACAAAAAGAGAACAAAAAAATCAAGTCCAAGTTCTTATGGTATTTAATTTCTAAACTTATATTTTATATAATGGTATGATAGTGTTTTTTTTTATGAGCCCGACATTGTATAATATCTCAAAATTACATGATTCATAATAGAATGAGAGAATACTGAATATGATTTCATTATTAAGTAATCAAAGGTTAAAAGTAATTACAAAGAATAAAGTATCAGCTTAAGCTGCAAGTAAGTAACTAGAGAAAACTAACTAAGGTAAACAATTAAATCAAAGTAACTAACTGAAGTTACTAACTGACTAACTAACTGACAGCTAAGCAAAAGCAGTTAACAAAGTAACTAACTAGTTAACAAAGTAACTAACTTAAGACTAATTACAATTAAATAATGATAGCTAATACCCCCCTCAAGTTGGTGGGTGGAGATCATACAACCCCAACTTGGAAAGGAGTTCATGAAATGAAGCTGGATTAAGTGCCTTTGTGAGGATATCAGCAAATTGATGAGATGTATGAATGGGTAACAATCGAATCAGACCAGCTACCACCTTCTCCCTAGTGACATGACAATCCAACTCTATGTGTTTACTTCATTCATGAAAGGAAGGATTATGAGTCAAATAAATTGCACTCTAATTATCACAATAGAGATTAACTGGTTGGGCAGTAGAAACATGAAGATCATTAAGAAGATAAGTGAGACATTGGATTTCACAGGTGACAGTTGCCAAAGCACGGTATTCAGCCTCTGTAGATGATCTAGAGACAGTGCTTTGCTTCTTTGACTTCCAAGAAATGAGAGAGTTACCAATGAACACACAAAAACCAGTAGTAGATTTCCTTGTATCAGGGCAAGTTGCCCAATCAGCATCAGCAAAGGCTGCTAGAATTAGAGAATTCTGAGAACAGAACAGTAAGCCTTTAGCAGGAGAGGCTTTCAAATACCTCAAAACAGCAGCATAGTGGGCTTTCATTGGTTTGGCTACAAATTGACTTAACTGTTGCACAACAAAGGATATATCAGGTCTGGTATTTGTCAAGTATAGTAACTGACCCACTAATCATCTGTAAGCAGCAGGGTCAGGAAATAACTCTCCTTGATTTTGTTGCAAATGCAAGGAAGTTTCCATGGGAGAAGAGGCGGGTTTGGCATGAAACAGTCCAGTTTCAGATAATAACTCAAGAACATATTTTCTTTGGTTCAGGATTAAGCCACTCTTGGATCTAGTAATTTCCATACCAAGAAAGAAATGTAAAGGGCCAAGATCCTTAATACGGAAAAGGATATCCAAATGTTGTTTGATTGAATTAATCTGAGTCATATTGTTGCCAACCAGAATCATGTCATCTACATAAACCAATAGGCATGTGAAATCATCACCATCTGCCTTAGTGAAGAGAGAATGATCAGCACTTGATTGAATGAAGCCAAGATTTCGAAGCTCTAAAGTCAGATTTGCATTCCATTGGCGGCTGGACTGTTTTAATCCATATAAGGATTTATGTAGCTTACAAACTTGGTTCCCTTTGACTGACTCAATGCCTTCAGGGATCTTCATATATACCTGCTCTGATAAATCTCCATGAAGAAAGACATTGTTAATATCAATTTATTCAAGGAACCAATCTTTAGCAACAGCAACTGAGAGAAGTAATCGGACAGTGGTGAGTTTGGCTACTGGAGAAAAAGTCTCAAAATAATCCACCCCCTCCATTTGGTTGTAGCCCTTAGCTACTAGACAGGCTTTATGCCTAGCAATAGTGCCATCAGGGTTATGCTTCACCTTGTAAACCCATTTACAGCCAATTGGGTGTTTGCCTTTAGGGAGATCAACAATGGACCATGTCTGATTACGGTTAAGAGCTTCAAGTTCATCAGTCATTGCCAAAATCCACTCCTTGGATTGAATAGCTTGGTTGTATGTTCAGGGCTCAACAAATGAACTCAGGTTATGACATAAGGTAGTATAAGAAGGAGAACAATGTGTATATGAAACAGGAGATGATAAAGGATGAGGTAAGGAGGAGTGTGTACCTGAAGATGAGTTGATGTCAGCTGAAGCCGTGGAGAAATTGCAATGAAAATCACTTAAATGTCGTGGCTGCATCCTTACTCTAGTTGATCTTCGAAGACTAGTGGATGGATCAGCATCAGTAGCGGATTGTGGTGGGGCTAGTGGTTGTGGTACTGATGGCAAAATGACGGATGGAGTAGATAGCAAAGGAGCAAGTTCAGCTTCGATTAAAGGTGGACTGACGATGGAGTAGGTGGTAAATTCACCTTTTGAGGCAAGTCATATATGGTTGGTGTAGGTGTGGGCAGATTAGAGGTGCAGTATCAGAACCTGTGTTGTCACACTCTTGACTCTCGATGAAAGGAAAGTTGCTCTCATAAAAGACAACATTTCTTGAGATAAAAATCTCTTTGGACTTTAAGTCATACAAAACATATCCTATGGTCCCATTTTTGTGCCCCAAGTACACGCACTTTCTAGCTCTGGCATCAAACTTTGTGCGATGCATGTGAAGGGTAGAAGCAAAAGAGAGACATCCAAATGTTTTAAGATGAATTAAGACAGGTGGTTCCTTGTATAATAGCTCATATGGGGACTTGTTATGCAAAATGGGAGAATTAAGTCTATTAATAACATGAATGACATGTTGAATGCAATAACACCAGATGTTTTTAGGAATATTTCCTTGGAAAAGGAAAGCCATGGCTGTGTTCATAATATGCTGATGTTTTCTCTCCACAACACCATTTTGTTGTGGAGATTCAACACAAGATGTTTGGTGCAAAATACCTTTTTGAGCAAAAAAATTTGACATTGAAAACTCAGAGCCATTGTCACTACGAAAGGCCTTAATGGTTATGCCAAATTGATTTTCTATCAGTGTTACAAAATCATGAATGTGGGTTCTAGCTTCTGATTTCAGTTTCATCATGACACCTTATGTGTATCGTGTGTGATCATCAACAATGGTTAAGAGGTATTTATGACCATGAATTGATGGAATCGAATATGGACCCCAAATATCAATATGAACTAAATCAAAAGCTTTATCAGTAACAGTAGAGCTTGAAGGAAAGGGTAATCTCTTTTGTTTGGCATAATGGCATATCTCACAAGGGTTATCAATATTCTTATAGGAAATGAAAGGAAATTGAATCATCATTGACTTTATTACAGAGGAAGAACAGTGGCCTAGTCTTATATGCCACAAATCAAGAGGAGTTTTGATAGAAACTGTATTGGTAAAATTTGTAGTTTGTAAAGATGTCTTCTTCGAATCACGAACTTGAGCAAGGATGTACAACCCTCCAACTAGCTCAGCTGAACCAATCATCTCCATTGAAGGGTGCTGTTGTATTGTACATATATGTGGCTGAAAAGTAAGATAACAGTTAGTATCTTTGGCTAATTTGGTCACTGATATCAAGTTAACATTGAAATGCTCAACAAAAAGGACATTTGACAAGGTTAGTGTTTGAGAAAGTATAATAGTTCCCGAACAATATGAATAAACCTGGTTCCCATTTGGCAATGAAATAGCTATTGGATCAATCCTTTGAACAAGAGATAAATTTTCGAAGGAATTTGTGATGTGGTCAGTGGCTCCGGTGTCCAGGATCCACTGCACCATGTTATTACCTGAAGATGACATCAAGTTATCATTTAGTGGTTGATTGGATTGTGGATCCAGCATGAAGTGCCTTAGTCTGCACAAGGTTGCTAGCATGAGAATTCACTGTTGGTTCTTGTTGTCTAGGCTGCATAGACTGCTGTATTATCCCTAGAATTGCATTATATTGGTCCTGAGTGAAATTTTCTTTGTTTCCTTGAAGAGAAGAAGTATTACCAGAATCACCATTCGGATATATTTCTTCAAGGGGACCATTAGTGCTAGCTGAGTTTGCTCTATGTGCACTTTGTGTGCCTTTAACCCTGTATCCAGGTGGATATCCATGCTTCTTGTAAGAACCCACACCGCTAATTAAGGTAATTAGCGAATTAATTACGATAATTAGGAAATAATTCCATAATTGACCTTAATAATTATTAATGGGCTTAGATAATTATTCTGAGTGAGTAAAAATGCTGAAAGTCGCTTTTCGGAAGAAAAGCGCAGATACCGGTTCTGCTACTCGGTATAAATGCGTACCGGAAAAGTATCCCGGAAAATTATAACGAATGCATGATAATTACTAGAATATTATGTGGGACTTGTAAAACAAGTTTCAAGTCAAAATGACGTAGTCTGATGCCAGAACTGATACTGGCTATGGAAAAGCGCGTACCGGAAAGGTGCTCCGAAAAATAAAATAAAAATATGAAAAATCTTAGAAAAATGCGTAGGTCTAGAACCCGAAGTTTGGGATCAAGATCTTTTACTTTGCTATTAAGGCTAATACTGTGCGATTAGTGGCTTGTGCCTATTTATACAATAGTTGCACAAATTTCTAGGTCATTATTGCAGCCACCTACGTAGGGAATTTTGGGCTGCTGCTTGCCACCCTTCTTCTTCTTCTTCTTCTTCTTCTTCTTCTTCCTTCTTCATTCTTTAGCCAAGTTATCACCTTTCATGCTTGTTTAAACACTTGTGAGGGTGAGAGTTAACCTTGGGGCTGCATTGTGGCCATCATTCTGAGTAGAGAAAGCTGTGTGTTTGTAGTTAGAGAGCATGAGTTTGGAGCTTTAGTGATGGCTACCTTGTGGTAGTCATTGTGAGCTTCAAAGTGCCTTCTTGTGGTGCAAGAACCCACCTTGAAGTGCCGTTTTCGTGCTCCTACTTAGGCTGAGTTTGAGGAACCTTAGGAGAACTCCAAGAGCACAACTTGCCTCTGTTTTGAGCTTGGGTAAGTTACCTCACCATGATCATGAGTTTATCTTGCTTAAAGTTGGTGCCTTGGCATGTAAAAAGTTAAAATGAAGTAACCAACACCTAAATGAACTTGTATATGCTTAAAGATGCATGCTTTAACGTGTACATGTGTTAAAAGTTGGATCTTTGGGATGGATATTCACGAAATGCAGAAACTGCATTCTGTCGTGAGATATCCGGATATTCGTCGAACAGATATCCGGATATCAGTATCCGGATATGGTATCCGGATATTGATATCCGGATATGGGATGTGGGTATCAGACATATCCGGATATGTCCAGTGTGATATCCGGATATGGAATATCCGGATATGCCCCTTCTGATAGCCGGATATCCTGGGTTCTGCGCAGACAGTAGCTGTACTGTATGAACAGTAAGCTATTGGGTGTGTGTGGACCCTAGTTTACGGAAGTTGAACTTCTGTAATTAATGAACTGAGTCAGAATCACATGATTAAGGGCTTATGGCTTTGTTGGAAGCCTTGAGACGTAAAACGTAAAGGAAAGGCGTAGTCTTTAAGTTGTATGCTTGTGATGCATTAATATTGACTTGTTAATGGTCCATATCAGATTGTGATACTGCTGTTTGTGGACTTGTGAGTGGTTGGACTCTTGGCTTGGATAGCTAGCTTGCAAGGTAAGCTTTCGTGTCCTCGGTTTAGCCATTTTGATGTTCCACCATGTCCCATGGGGATGGGTTTATGCATGCTGTGTTACATGCTTTGATTATTTTGGAAATGTTGTTAAGCTGTTTATATGTAATGAGCTATTATGATATGCATGTGGTGTCCACCTAGACGGCAATCCTGAGTATGTAGTACATACAAGATGGAGAAGCATGTGGGTGAGGTGCAGGTAGTATCCATGTACTCATGTAGGCATAGACGTATTCCTACATTTCTCTGGCCAGTAGATTTGAAAGCACACATGACATGATTAATTGCTGCATCGCATGATTTTAGAACTTATACTGTAATACTATTTTTAGAACTTATATTACACATGTAAGTGAGCTTGGGGTGGAGACTCCTTGAGGACCCCTTGTCTTACTGAGATTTCTTGTTAGAGATCTCACCCCACGTTTGGGGACGCTTATTTCAGGATCAGGTAATGTTGAGGGCTCAGGTGGCAGGAGGCCAGAGCTGAGTTGATATTGACGTGCTGGTTGTGGATTGCTGTTTATTTGACTGCTGTTATGTTTTATGCTTTATTTATGTTAAGTTATGTTGAGACTATTTGTGGGCATTGTTGCCTTATTTGGTGAGCATGGGGTTTGTCCATGCCACATGATTGCTATCGTCTTTTTATGTTAATGTTGTAATTAAAGTATCAGGATTTTGACCCAGGCTACTTGAGTAGACCTGTGGCTTTAGATACTCACATTATGTTTATGTACGAGGTATTCAGTTAGTTGTCTTGCAATTTACATACAGGCAGTATTTTTATGAAAATGATTAAGTAATCAAGTTGGCTAAGTTAATGACGTCATAATTGAATTAAAGAAAAAGTTATTTCGCATTTTTATTAAGCGTGGCTTAATACGATAGTGTGTTAACAATCCGGGTTAACACGGGCTGTTACATTTTATGGTATCAGAGCACTTTCTAGGAAAAAAGCCTGTATGTATTGCAATAACTTAGGATGTGTCGTTGCGTGTCTACTTTGTGTTCTCTCTGACTGGTGTGCGTTACGATAATGCATATGTGACCACATGGCGTGGGCCTGATCAACTCATTCTTTGTGTAACTTGTGCAGAGTCATGGTGCCACCAAGGAGGAACACTAGTACGAGTGAGGATCAGACGGATCCTGTCCTGGCTGCATTAGCTGAGATGCAGGCGGCCCGACCAGCCGACCAGGAAGCCACGAGGCTGGCAAACCGGGCGATGCTGGACGCAATTCGAGATGCGAACCGGCAAACCACGGCAGAGGTTCTGGAGGAGAACCGGATGGCCAACATGACTATGATGAGGGTCATGTTGGAGGAGTTGAGGGCTGGTCCCGCTGCGGGCCAGGGTCCTCCACCACCTCCACCGCCGCCACCGCCTCCGCCTAGTCAACAGGAGGACACCCAGAGCCAGATGGGCGAGGGTAGTCACTTGACGGGGGCTATGCAGACTATCCCCGTACTTGCTGAGGATCGTGACGAGATCGATCGCCGGCTGAATGCTTTCCGCAAGCATAAGCCACCTACCTTCGACGGATCGTATGATCCCATTGCTGCTGCCAGATGGCTACAGGCGCTGGACAAGATTTTCCGGATCATGCAGTGCACGGATCCGCAGAAGCTGTTGTTCGCCACGTACATGCTGGAGGGCGAGGCCCATGAGTGGTGGACCAACCTTTCTCAGGTATACGAGATGCAGGGCCATGTGATGACGTGGCCATTCTTCGAGGAGAGCTTTCTGGGCCAGTACTTTCCTTACGACTCTCAGGAGAGGAAGCAGGGAGAGTTTGACCGATTGGTGCAGGGCTCGTTGTCTGTCGACGAGTACCTGGCCAAGTTTAATGAGCTGGTCAAGTTCTCTCATTTCCGCATGGCGAGGCCTACTCCTACATTCTTGGCTGCCAAGTTCCGGAGGGGACTTAATGAGGATATTGCTAGACATCTCGCTGGTTCTGCTTCGAGAGACTTCGGAGCGTTGGTGCAGCAGTGCCGCGACATCGAGAACTACTGCCGTGCGAGTCTGGCCAAGAGGGCCAAGGTTGAGGTGCCGCAGAGCGCTGGTGGTTCTACTCCCTGGAAGAACAAGAATTTTGCCAACAAGGGCAAGGGCAAACCGTTGGCGGCTAAGCAAGCGCCAAACCAGTTCAGAAAGACTGCCGCTCCGGGGAACGCCGCTAGACCTCCTGCTCCCAGATGCTCTGGATGCGGGAAGTCACATTTTGGGCCGTGTTCTACCGGGCAACTGATTTGCTTCCAGTGTGGCAAGGAGGGCCACTATTCCAGAGATTGCCCGACGGCGAGAGTTGCTGCAGTGCAGGCTGTGCCATTGCAGATGGTTCCTACTGGGGCACCAGCCGTGCCACCTACCACCGGACGAGTCTACACACTTGATCGTCAGCAGTCGGACAGAGCTCCGAACCTGGTCAGAGGTACTGTTATCGTTGGTGGTTCAGCTGTTGATGTTTTGTTTGATTCCGGGGCAACGCACTCTTTTGTTGCTACCCCTATTGCTGTGGGGCTTGAGTTGCCCAGTGATGTGCTTTCTCCACCGATGCGGGTGACCACCGCCACCGGAGAAAAATGTTTGACCTCCACTGTTCATCGCGATGTAGCGTTTCAGTGGGATGGCCGTGAATTCTCGGTAGATCTGATAGGATTACCGATGGCCAACCTTCAGATTAATTTGGGCATGGATTGGTTGTCCAGAAACTGTGCAATGATTGATTGCTGTGCCAAGAAAGTGGTGATGTCTCCGGGTGGGTCCACAGCCAGTTCCTCACCGTTCATTTCAGTCCTGCAGGCGAGGAGGGCCTTGAGAGCAGGGGCATTTGGCTATGTCATGTTGGGAGGTTTGGTGAGTGGGACACAGGAGGATCTCACTGGCATTCCTGTGGTGAGGGAATTCCTCGAGGTGTTTTCTGAGGAGATTCCTGAGTTTCCACCACAGAGGGAGATAGAGTTCTCCATTGACTTATTGCCTGGTGTGGGGCCTATCTCGTTGGCTCCATACCGGATGTCGCCACCAGAGTTGGCGGAGCTGAAGAAGCATATCGAGGAGCTTTCAGCGAAAGACTTTATTCGGCCGAGTGTGTCTCCCTGGGGAGCACCGGTCATATTTGTGAAAAAGAAAGATGGGACCATGCGGTTGTGCACTGACTACAGACAGTTGAACAAGGTGACAATCAAGAACAAGTACCCTCTTCCACGCATTGATGATTTGCTGGATCAGCTCAGAGGTGCTTGTGTGTATTCCAAGATTGATCTCCGGTCCGGTTACCATCAGATACGGGTAAAGCCGGAGGATGTCCCAAAGACAGCGTTTCGCTCGAGGTACGGGCACTACGAGTACTTGGTGATCCCGTTTGGACTCACCAATGCACCCGCAGTGTTCATGGACTACATGAACAGGATCTTCCAGCCGTACCTGGATCAGTTTGTGATCGTCTTCATTGACGACATCTTGATTTACTCCAAGACGGAGGAGGAGCATACTGAGCACTTGAAGATTGTTTTGCAAGTGCTAAAAGAGAAAAAGCTATATGCTAAGCCGTCAAAATGTGAGTTTTGGCTCAAGGCGGTTAAATTTCTGGGTCATGTAATTTCTGCTAACGGAGTTGCAGTTGATCCTAACAAGATTGAGGCCGTGATGGATTGGGAGAGGCCTAAGACGGTTACGGAAGTGAGAAGCTTCCTGGGTTTGGCAGGCTACTATAGGAGGTTCATAGAAGGATTCTCCAAGATGGTGCTACCCTCGCCTTACCCGAAAGGAGACTCCATTCGTGTGGACACATGAGTGTGAGGAGTGTTTCCAGGAGTTGAAGGAGAGACTGACTACTGCTCCTGTGTTAGTCCTTCCTGATCCTGCGGAGCAATTCGAGTTATACTGCGATGCCTCTGGTAAAGGACTTGGCTGTATGCTGATGCAGAAAGGTAAAGCGGTTGCTTACGCTTCAAGACAGTTAAAACCTCATGAGGAGAACTACCCGACTCACGACTTGGAGTTGGCAGCCATTGTATTTGCTTTCAAGATTTGGAGGCACTACCTGTTTGGCATGAAGTTTGCTGTGTTCAGCGATCACAAGAGCCTGAAGTATCTGTTTGACCAGAAGGAGTTGAACATGAGACAGCGAAGATGGATGGAGTTCTTGAAGGACTACGACTTCGAGTTGAGGTACCATCCTGGCAAGGCCAATGTGGTAGCCGATGCTTTGAGTCGGAAATCCGTGAGCTTATCCAGTTTAATGATGAACGACTACGAGATGATCGAGAAGTTCAGAGACTTGAGAGTGAACTCCTTGTTTGGGGGCGCACTGCTCGAAATGGAAACAGCAGAAGTGATCAATGAGCTGATGGAAAAGATCAAAGAGGCGCAAGTGCAAAGAGAGTGTCTTGATTACGTGAAGAACCAGGACGGTGTGTCTTGGAACGAGGATGGTTTGCTGCTGTTCCAGAAGAGGATTGTTATTCCTCGAGGGCCATTGACCGAAGAGGTTATGGCAGAAGCTCATAAGGGCTGGTTCACTATCCACCCTGGTGCCACAAAAATGTACCAGGACCTAAAAAGAAACTTTTGGTGGCCGGGCATGAAGAAGGACATAGCGGTCTACGTGTCCAAATGCCTTATTTGTCAGAAGGTGAAGATCGAGCACCAGAAACCGTCTGGTAAACTTCAACCTCTGGAGATTCCACAGTGGAAGTGGGAGAGTATTTCCATGGACTTCGTGGTGGGATTGCCTAAAACTCAGGCTGGTTGTGACTCTATCTGGGTCATTGTGGACAGATTGACCAAGTCTGCCCATTTTCTTCCAATGAAGGTGAGCTTCACTACGGAGCAGTTGGCCAAGCTATATGTCCGCGAGATTGTGAGGCTTCACGGGGTGCCCGAGAGTATCATCAGTGATAGGGACCCGAAGTTCACATCTCGGTTCTGGGAGGCGCTGCAGGAGGCTTTTGGTACGCAGTTGAGATTGAGTACCGCCTATCACCCTCAGACTGACGGACAGACTGAGCGGACCATCCAGACATTGGAGGACATGTTGAGAGCTTGCACGTTGGAGCAGGGATCAGCATGGGATAGGTACCTTCCGTTGGTTGAATTCTCGTACAACAACAATTTTCATGCTAGTCTGGGCATGGCACCCTACGAGGCGCTGTATGGTAGGAGGTGTCGGACTTCTACTTGTTGGTCTGAGGTTGGAGATAAAGAGCTGTTTGGCTTGGACTTTGTCCAAGATACTACCCTACAGATCCAGATGATCAGAGAAAAGTTGAAGCATGCGCAGAATCGCCAGAAGAGCTACTACGATGTCAAGCGTCGTCCACTGGAGTTCAATGAGGGTGAGCACGTGTTTGTGAAACTTTCACCTGTCACCGGTGTTGGACGGGCACTCGGCGTGAGGAAGTTGAGCCCGCGATTCATTGGGCCCTACCAGATCCTTGGTAGAGTAGGACCAGTTGCCTATCGACTTGCCTTACCTCCGAACCTAGCCAACATCCACGACGTGTTTCACGTGTCTCAGCTTCGAAAATACATAGCAGACCCTTCGCACGTGGTGCAGCCGGATGATGTGGAGGTTCGGGAGAACCTAAAGACTCCCGTCGGACCACTCAAGATTCTCGATCGAGGCAAGAAACAGCTTAGGAGCAAGATCATTCCGATGGTCAAGGTGCAGTGGACTGGGCGTAGTCCCGAGGAGTGCACGTGGGAGCGAGAGGATGAGCTTCTCCGACAGTATCCCGACTTTCGAGACAGGTATGTTTCTGATTTTGAGGACAAAATCCTTAAAAAGGTAGGGTGAATGTAAGAACCCGCACCGCTAATTAAGGTAATTAGCGAATTAATTACGATAATTAGGAAATAATTCCATAATTGACCTTAATAATTATTAATGGGCTTAGATAATTATTCTGAGTGAGTAAAAATGCTGAAAGTCGCTTTTCGGAAGAAAAGCGCAGATACCGGTTCCGCTACTCGGTATAAATGCGTACCGGAAAAGTATCCCGGAAAATTATAACGAATGCATGATAATTACTAGAATATTATGTGGGACTTGTAAAACAAGTTTCAAGTCAAAATGACGTAGTCTGATGCCAGAACTGATACTGGCTATGGAAAAGCGCGTACCGGAAAGGTGCTCCGAAAAATAAAATAAAAATATGAAAAATCTTAGAAAAATGCGTAGGTCTAGAACCCGAAGTTTGGGATCAAGATCTTTTACTTTGCTATTAAGGCTAATACTGTGCGATTAGTGGCTTGTGCCTATTTATACAATAGTTGCACAAATTTCTAGGTCATTATTGCAGCCACCTACGTAGGGAATTTTGGGCTGCTGCTTGCCACCCTTCTTCTTCTTCTTCTTCTTCTTCCTTCTTCATTCTTTAGCCAAGTTATCACCTTTCATGCTTGTTTAAACACTTGTGAGGGTGAGAGTTAACCTTGGGGCTGCATTGTGGCCATCATTCTGAGTAGAGAAAGCTGTGTGTTTGTAGTTAGAGAGCATGAGTTTGGAGCTTTAGTGATGGCTACCTTGTGGTAGTCATTGTGAGCTTCAAAGTGCCTTCTTGTGGTGCAAGAACCCACCTTGAAGTGCCATTTTCGTGCTCCTACTTAGGCTGAGTTTGAGGAACCTTGGGAGAGCTCCAAGAGCACAACTTGCCTCTGTTTTGAGCTTGGGTAAGTTACCTCACCATGATCATGAGTTTATCTTGCTTAAAGTTGGTGCCTTGGCATGTAAAAAGTTAAAATGAAGTAACCAACACCTAAATGAACTTGTATATGCTTAAAGATGCATACTTTAACGTGTACATGTGTTAAAAGTTGGATCTTTGGGATGGATATTCACGAAATGCAGAAACTGCATTCTGTCGTGAGATATCCGGATATTCGTCGAACAAATATCCGGATATCAGTACCCGGATATGGTATCCGGATATTGATATCCGGATATGGGATCTGGGTATCCGACATATCCGGATATGTCCAGTGTGATATCCGGATATGGAATATCCGGATATGCCCCTTCTGATATCCGGATATCCTGGGTTCTGCGCAGACAGTAGCTGTACTGTATGAACAGTAAGCTATTGGGTGTGTGTGGACCCTAGTTTACGGAAGTTGAACTTCTGTAATTAATGAACTGAGTCAGAATCACATGATTAAGGGCTTATGGCTTTGTTGGAAGCCTTGAGACGTAAAACGTAAAGGAAAGGCGTAGTCTTTAAGTTGTATGCTTGTGATGCATTAATATTGACTTGTTAATGGTCCATATCAGATTGTGATACTGCTGTTTGTGGACTTGTGAGTGGTTGGACTCTTGGCTTGGATAGCTAGCTTGCAAGGTAAGCTTTCGTGTCCTCGGTTTAGCCATTTTGATGTTCCACCATGTCCCATGGGGATGGGTTTATGCATGCTGTGTTACATGCTTTGATTATTTTGGAAATGCTGTTAAGCTGTTTATATGTAATGAGCTATTATGATATGCATGTGGTGTCCACCTAGACGGCAATCCTGAGTATGTAGTACATACAAGATGGAGAAGCATGTGGGTGAGGTGCAGGTAGTATCCATGTACTCATGTAGGCATAGACGTATTCCTACATTTTTCTGGCCAGTAGATTTGAAAGCACACATGACATGATTAATTGCTGCATCGCATGATTTTAGAACTTATACTGTAATACTGTTTTTAGAACTTATATTACACATGTAAGTGAGCTTGGGGTGGAGACTCCTTGAGGACCCCTTGTCTTAATGAGATTTCTTGTTAGAGATCTCACCCCACGTTTGGGGACGCTTATTTCAGGATCAGGTAATGTTGAGGGCTCAGGTGGCAGGAGGCCAGAGCTGAGTTGATATTGACGTGCTGGTTGTGGATTGCTGTTTATTTGACTGCTGTTATGTTTTATGCTTTATTTATGTTAAGTTATGTTGAGACTATTTGTGGGCATTGTTGCCTTATTTGGTGAGCATGGGGTTTGTCCATGCCACATGATTGCTATCGTCTTTTTATGTTAATGTTGTAATTAAAGTATCAGGATTTTGACCCAGGCTACTTGAGTAGACCTGTGGCTTTAGATACTCACATTATGTTTATGTACGAGGTATTCAGTTAGTTGTCTTGCAATTTACATACAGGCAGTATTTTTATGAAAATGATTAAGTAATCAAGTCGGCTAAGTTAATGACGTCATAATTGAATTAAAGAAAAAGTTATTCCGCATTTTTATTAAGCGTGGCTTAATACGATAGTGTGTTAACAATCCGGGTTAACACGGGCTGTTACACTTCTCAAAGCGTGTATCCACAGTATGATTCGTCTTTCCACGATGAGTGCACAAACGAGGTGAGTAGGATCTCCCACGACCACCATTATAGCCACGTCCTCTACCTCTAGCATTGAAACGTCCCCTTCCTGATTGTTGTTCCACTGGACTAAAAAATATTTTAGAACTTCCATCTACAGAACCAGGCACCACATTTTCCAAGTGCATATGCCTTTCTTGTTGAGTAATCAGGGAAAACACGCGATTTATTGAAGGTAGAGGATCCATTAAGATAACTTGGGATCTTACATGAGAAAATTGCTCATTAAGTCCCTTGAGAAATCTGATTGCATAATCTCTATCTTTGATGCTCCTTATTTGAGAAGAAATCGTACAGCAAGGCCGAACACATTTACAAGTAGGTGTTGGCTGCAAGGATTCTAACTCTTCCCACAAAATTTTGAGTTGAGTGTAGAAGTCTGAAACCGAATTTTCTCCTGGGTGCAGACGAAAAATTTTATCATGCAAATCAGAAATCCTAAAAATGTCAGACTGAGAAAACCTCTCCTTGAGGTCCTTCCAAACATCTACAGCTTGATCCATCCATAGGATCGATTGTGAAATAGAATCAGTAATAGATCGATGCAACCATGAACGAACCATGGTGTTGCATCTCTCCAAAGCAGCATACCTTCGATCTGTCAGATCTGGAATTGAAATGGAACCATTGACAAATTGAAGCTTATTTTTGGAAATTAATGCCATGGTCATCGCTCTGGCCCATCCATGGTAGTTTCTACCATTAATGAGTGTAGATACTAACACAAGAGACGGGTTCTCGTTCGGGTGGAGGTAGTAAGGACTACTTGGATCTAAAAGGTTTTCTGTTGCATGTACAACACCAACATTCCCTGCTGCATGCGTGGTGTTTGAACTATTCTCTGCATTAACTTGATCAGAGCTCTGATCCGCCATTGTTACTTCTCTATGAGTATCAGAAAGAAATCAAGGATCTTGATGCAGAATCAACAAAAAACACGAAGAAGAAGATGATAGCAAAAAACAAAATGGCAAATTTCAGAGCTCTGATACCATAACAAAAAGAGAGAATACTGAATATGATTTCATTACTAAGTAATTAAAGGTTAAAAGTAATTACAAAGAATAAAACACCAGCTTATATATAAGCTACAAGTAATTAACTAGAGAAAACAAACTAAGGTAAACAATTAACTCAAAGTAACTAACTGAAGTTAATAACTGACTGACAGCTAAGCAAAAGCAGTTAACAAAGTAGCTAACTAGTTAATAAAGTAACTAACTTAAGACTAATTACAATTAAATAATGATAGCTAATAATTCATATACCAATTATCTTAACATGCTTTGTTAACAAAAAAAATAACCAGCATATACTAAATGTGATAATCCTTTTTCACAAAAGTTAAAAAATGTGCATGGAATATAATCAAATTGATTTTTATTTGTGAAATTCTGCATACGAGTCAAGGAAGTTTGGAAAATAATTTTAACATATTTTAACCTTGTAAACATCTTTTAAAAAGCCAATTGTATGTTTCTTTATTGGTATGAATCATTTAAAAGTGAAAGAGAGTGTTTATCCAAAAAAAAAAGTGAAAGAGAGTGTAAAAAATATATTTCTCGCCAATTATATATTTCACTTGCTGACAAGGAATGGAGTATTTGAATACTTTCTTGAAGGTGAGCAAGTATTTCAATACTGATAAAAAAATATTCGAATACCTTGCATGCAAATTGCATATTAACAGCTTTTCAATATATATATATATATATATATATATATATATATATATATATATATATATATATATATATATATATATATATATAAGCATGTAAAAAAGATCAACGGTTCTGATTTGTAAACATGTGACACCGTTGATCTTTTTTGATCTAATGACTCTCATATGAGGTGTCAAAATTTAAATTTGATACCGGTGTCAAAGGATCCTATCGCTATATATATATATGGGTTAGGATCACTTGTGTAAGTTACACTCTCAATCTTATCAATTGATCCCACTTAAATCTAAGGGCTCTAATTTTTTAGTAATGTGAGCCATTGGATACAAGTGTATCAATGGTCAAGATTGAGTGTAAGACTTCTAACTCTCACACAGGTGTAAGAATATCATGCCCCATATATATATATATATATATATATATATATATTCTTAACACCTCTAAAATATTTTAGGTATCATTGTTACACATATGAAACATATTTGGAGAGTATCCTGATTATCATTTACGAAACATTTTGAGAGCATCATGATCATCATTTACATTTTTTTTGCTTACTTTTGTTTATCACTCTTTAACACCGTTAGATCGAATCTAAAGAGGAGAGACAAAAATAAATATTAATTAAGATTTTGAACTAATGATGTTAGAAAATGATAGGCAAATGTAGATAGAAAAAACAAATAAATAGAATAATCTACCCTCTAAGCAATTTAACATTATAATATTGTTTCCGAGGGTAACGAGACCTATAACTTTAAAGTTTTTAAGCACTCATGAAGGCTAGGGATTGTAAAGTTATTAAGCATCCAAAAACTTGATAGTTGAAAGGTTTTCAAACACCCGAAAGGGGCGTTTTGTAGGCAGGATTCCTAGCAAATTGAATTTTTCTAAATTTTTAATTTATGAATATTATCATAAATTGAATATAAAAATAATATTTTTGAAAATTAAGATTCCAGACGAATAAGAATTTCTCCTGTACCAAACACCTGGTAGGTTATAAAAGTTTGTCAAGTGTTCTCAATCTTGACATATAATAATGAAAAAATGTTTGAGCAGCTTATAATCTTAACGTAAATCATGAATGGTGCTGACCAAATCAAGATAAAATAGCCTTTGCAATTTTTTTAATCGTTATTCTTTATTTTTAGCGTTTTAATTGCTTCATTATATCTTGTATATATTGGTATAAATTGTATAATTGTGATAGAATATATATTGTGAATTTTTTTTATCGTAGTAATGATAATTTCATATGTCTTGCATAGAATTATAATTTAAAAATAAGAAGGAATTTAAAAAAATAATTATAATACTGAATTCATCTCCATTCAAGACACATTCTTAATAAAAAAATGCAATATATCCAAAAAAAAATTATGGGTTTATCATCTATAATCTAACATGATCAGAAAAAATTTCCTACATTCACAATATTTTGTGGGGCCCATAGCAAAAAAACTGACACGCAAAATGAATCTTTATAACATAACACAAACACTTTTATTACAACATAACTCTTATAAAACTCAAAAATTATACTATATGAGAGAGAGATAACAAGCCTCATCAGTGAAAATGTCACTTATATCCTTCCTCGGAACGTATTACACCTGTTTATTATTTATTTATAGGTTTTATAAGAGTTATTTCGTAGGAAAAATGATTCGGTAACGTTATAGAAATTCATTTTGGGTGCTGTAATTTTTTTTTTAATAAATATGGATCTACAAAATATTACGTGCGTAGAAAAATTTATTTCGATAAATGTAAACCCCTTTATTCATCTATTTTAGATTTTAATTGTTAGAACTGGATCCGATCGATCAAATCAGAGAGCTAATCTAGCAATCCCATTTTTTTTTAAATTAACAAATAAATAAAGAAAATCGATTTTCGTCTGCGTCAACGAGTAGTTCATGATCGGATCCGGATTTGATGAAGGAAGCAGCAGCTGCAGCAACAGAGAGGAAGATTCTCGAAGGATCTAAACGGTGTTGACGGTGGTGGTGCTGGTGGTGCCACTTCCGTTCCTTTTTGGTGTTTTTTGGGGATTCGAATTCGATTCAGAAAAATCGAAGGTTGATACGATGGCGTATAGAAGGAGACAACCTTCTTCTTTTTCTCCAACCTTCGAAGACGATGCAACTCGGAACCCTAACCCCGTTCCACCTTCTTCTTCTTCTTCTTCGCCAAATGATATTGATGCTTCGTTCTCTTCGGCTTCGGCTTCGGCTTCGTCTACGTCTTCGTCTTCGCTTGCAGCCAAAGCCATCAGGGCTTCGTCGGCGCGTCGCGACTCTTCTCTCTCTTCTCTCTACGGTCACTCCAATCTCTCAAACACCTCTCCGATTTCTCGTGCTCAACCAACTCCAACTGCTCCTCCCTCCTCTAAGGTAGGTCTCTCTCTCTCTCTCTCTCTGATTTTTGTCTTTTTTTTTTTTATCTGCGACATTAATATTCAATAGGTTAGAGTTTAATAATTCCTTTTATGTATGTATATTGCCGAATTCGTATTTAATTCGAGCGTATTGCTTGTGATTTTTCTGTACATAGGATTTTTTATTTTTGGGTCTTCTTGTTGATATATGAATTTGTTAAGGGAGAAGAAAATTAGAAAAATACAGAGCTGGAGCATTAGTAACATAGGAACCCTCCTAAAAGCAGAAGACACAAAGTACACACACTCAGATGGCGCATGGGAGCAGGTGGGGGTGAGCACATATATTTGATCCTCCCGGTACCACTTTTGGGAGGGGTTTAAAGTCTTAATCCTGAATCCGCCCTGAATTGAACTAGTCGTGAAGTGATAAACTGATTGAAATATTTCAAGAGAGAGAGAGAGAGAGAGAGAGAGAGAGAGATAGAAAACTTTAGTTTGAAAGAGCTCCTCAACCCCTCTGTAAATATGTCAATGAAAGCCTGGAAAAGTGGAAAACATTTTCTTTCCCAGCAAAACATAAATTTCTGGATAAGAATTCTTGCATTCTGCTCTAAAACCAAATGCTAAATGATCAGAACTATATGTATGCAGTGTCTTGGCGATAGTTTCTAATGGCACTCTGTTGCCTGCTCAATTGCAATGAAGGCCCTCTTGCATTACAAGGTTCATTTTGCCCCTGTGTATCATACACAATGTTATGTTTCACGTTGCACTTGCAATTTGTGCTACATGAATATCACATCAATTTTAACGGAATTAGTCAAAATCTAGTGTATATAAACTGTCACCTCCAAATCCTTAGAAGACCTTCATATAGGCAACATCTGGCCTTTAGGAGCACAGTGTTTTTGTATATATCTGTAATTTTTCTGAGGATGCTTTACCTCTTATTCTGTATTTCTCTCTCTTGTTTGGTGAACTCTTTTATTAGATATTAGCCCACATGTCAAATCTACTTTTTTAATTTTTGATGTCCACATGATTCCAGCTCCAAATTTCTTATACTAAAAAACTAGATGAAATATTTTAAGATCTAGCTGTTAAATTGTGGGCACTAAACCTAAAACTAATGCAATATGAACGCATTAAAAATTGGAAATGCATGTCTAACTTATGCTTAATTTTCTCTGTGTGTCCCTTCAATTTATATTCTTTGGATTGTGCTGAATGTATCATTCTGTTGATTCAAAATGGTAGTCTTGTTTTGCTAAGCATGCACGATGATTGTGAATATAGGATTCACAAGCCTATGAATATACATCTATGAAGAACCTGAATGAGTCCAAGAATGGATTTTGGGGTGTTCTGGCCAGAAAAGCAAAATCAATTATTGAGGATGATAATGTAAGCCAGCAATCTGAAATGCCTGGAATGACGAGATCACAATTGCCTGGTGTAGCGTCTAGGGGCAAGGTGAGTTTAGAATTTCATCTGAAGTCCTCGGCAAGGATGTTGCTTTGTATGTTATGCCCCCCTCCCCCACTCCCCCAACAAACAAAAAAGAGAAAAGAAAAAAGAAAAATTGAAGTTTGATATGATTTGTAATTCAATTTTTATGCGGTCAAGATTTTAGACGGCTCATCTGGGTCAATCACTGTCAATCATCATCTTCTACTAAAATTTGTAGTTTTAGTTGTTAACAAAAAAGGTGCCTTGCATTTTGGAAGGGATGCTCATCTGCACAAAAATGTTGTAATTATTTAGAATGTTCGAGTTTAGTCAACTAGACTATCTGCACTTTATCTATTTATTTCTTTATATTTTTCAATAGAAATAGAAGGTTTATTAGATACATAGAAAGAAGGGGAAGTGTAAATAAAAGGAGGATAAAGAATCTGATAAGAACCTTGAGGTGCACCACCCCAAAAGCTAGCTCAAAGGGTGGGAGTGCCCAAGGCCTTATAAAGCCCACATTAGTTGCCCATACAACCACTGTGGGACTCCAAGTCCCATACGTTGCAAATGGGTCCTAACAGAATCCTTCAAAGTACTTAACAATACAAGGATTATAAAATGCATCAAAAAATTGCCCCATACGTATCCATGTTTGAAAAGGCAACACTTGCTGAATTAGCTATTAGCAGAAGAATAAATACGGCCATGTACACCTTATGCACTTCATATTTTATGAATTGAATTATTGTCATAATAATTCATTTGACTAGTAATCTGCCACTTATTATTTTTTGAATTGTAAAACTGGATGCTGTTGTCACTCTCTGTGTAGTTCCAAAATTCGAATCACTTAGAGGAGAGCAATCTCAAAAGGGAAAATCCGACATTTATGAAGGGAATAGATGCTATAACATCTTCTCTTACTCAAATTCGCGGCACCATTGGTAAATCTTTGGAGGTGAGCTTTGATATGAACATTTTTGCTAATTTATTATCTTTCTCTGTAATGTAATTATAAAATGTGGATATCTTTACTTCATGAGTGTCTTCAATCTTTGGAAATATATAAGATCTATATTTTTATTCTTTTAGTTGTGATCGGGATGGAATATGCATCTTTTTATTTCTATTTAAGATTTTTTACTTACGCATTTGCCTTTTGGGCTTTGGCTTATGTAGAGATAGGGATGGGAATGCATTATAATAGGCTGTGGGTTTTGTACCCTCTCATGTTATGATAGAGAAAGACATAAAAGAAAGTTTAATGGATCCTACAGAAATAATGGTGGCTCATACATTAGATGTTTTTGTGTCTTTCTCTCTCATAACATGAGAGTATCCAAATCCTCTATTTTTATTAAGCTGCAAGTGCAAATCCCCCCCCCCCCCCTCCTTCTCCCAAAAGGATATGTTTTGTGATCTTATTAGACCCATCCTAATTCACATTTGTAGGAGGGTTTTACAATTGTTGAGAATCGGACTTCAGATATTATTCAGGAAACTCGTAAACATATCAGGAAAAAGCCTGGTAACTCTGTTGGACAGAATCAAGAGACAAACCATTCTACTACATTGCAACAATCCCAATTGAGGACCCAGATGTCATCAAATCAAACAGACCAAGAACTTCAACTGAAGGCATCCCGCGACGTAAGGTGGCAACTGTGTATCACTTTTTAATGTGATAAAAGTAATTGTGTGGTTAAGTAGTGCTGCATCAAAAGTCAATATTCTAGCTCCAAGTTGTTTGTTTTTATATTTTATCTCCCTTTTATATTTTCCTTGTGTTTTTACTAAGATATACTGCATACTTGTATTTTGTTTGTTCTCTAAATATCTTTTGTTATCAGATTCAGTAGATCCAAGAATTGAGATTTGATTAAAGTTAGGCAATTTTGAGTGGGTTCATTATTCAAAGCTTCTATATTAGGATTCATGGAAATCAACTTCAGCTGTGAAGCAAACACACGGATACGGGGTACAAGATACAATTGATATGATACAGAAAGAATCACATCAAAATCTGAAACATAAGTACCTGAAAAAGTATACATGTTTGTTAAAACTATATTTAATTACACATCTATGTGTGTGTGAGTGCTTATGTGTGTGTTTAAAACATGTTTAGAAAGTATTTAAGTGTTAAACAGCGAAATTCTTTTTATCTTTTTAATTTCTAAAATTATAAATCAGATGTGTTGTTGAGTGATCATGTCTAACATATGGAAAACTTAGGCAACAGTGCTTCGTAGATGGTGGTATAATTATTTGCTACTTTCATTTGCTTAAAAAGGAAAAAAAAAATCCAATTCCCTTATTTATATTAGTATCTTGTATTTTTTCTTATTTTTCCTTTAAAAGTAGAATATGCAGTTGTCCAGTTAGGAAAGTGTGACTCTCTTATTTTTCTGATAATATACTGTAATTATTTGCATGTATCTGATCACAATCATAAAGTAGCATTGTAACCTCTTTTTCTTGATAATATACTGTAATTTTCCCCCCATCTAAAGTAGAAATGTGTGTTAGCTTTTAACATAGATAATCAAATTCCTTAATGTTGCTTCTGCCCTTAGGTTCCATTGAATGTATCTTAAATGCAGCCATCTTTACACCGTATAATTACTAATTCCATCACCCACAAAATTAATTGTCAAACCTATAATCATTTGTAAAAAGCTTTGGGTCCCTAAAGCTTGTACAGGGCCATAATTTTCCTTGATTCGTCATTCATCTTATGGAAATCAAGGCTAAAGCAAGAGTATTGCTGAACTAATATTTTGGTGTTCCTTTCCTGGTTTCTCTCATCTCATTTTTACTTTAGCCTTATATAGCATTTTTTGGATTCTTTAAATAATCCTGGATTATTTTTATGCATTTGCTTTAGTATTTTTTTATTTTAAGGTAAAGGATCGTCAATAATATTCTTGGTTTATATAACCTGCCTCCCCCCTACCCCCACACCAACCCAAAGAAAAAACTTGATTTCTAGTGAATTTGTTTTGTAATCAGAAAATATGAATCTTTATGATAAATCATTCCCAGCATGGTGCCAGGTTGATATCATCATAAGATATGAGCTTTTATGATATTTCTTAATCTTCTCAGTGGGATGCATTGTTTGCCTTCTGGTTTTTGTCACAGGTTGCAATGGCAATGGCTGCCAAAGCAAAACTGCTTCTTCGGGAGCTGAAGACTGTCAAAGCTGATCTGGCTTTTGCAAAGGATCGATGTGCTCAACTAGAGGAAGAAAATAAAATCCTCCGTGAGAATCGTGAAAGAGGAGACAGCCATGATGATGATGATTTGGTATGTATTTCTCCTTTCTTTTCATCTTTTAATTTCATTATTTCCCCTTTTCTGATTCTTTTAGTGACATAAAGAAGGTGATCATCTGATATTTGTTTCACTTATTTTATCTCTGTTATATACATGCCCCTCTCCTCCCCAAACTCCCATTTTGCAAGTAGAATCAGCAGTTACTTTTGCTTTGGTTACTAATTATAGTATGCCTTTTATGAATATGGTGCTTCTTACCAACTCTCCAAACTCTTTGCTCATGAGGGTAAAGCTGCTTGTAATTAATCCACTTTGAACCCCATAATAGTGGGAGCATTGTGCATTGGGTGGCTATATTTATGCTATACATTCAGGGGTTTAAACATATAACCAAGAAGGCAAGAATGCTACTTTAATAACAAAGCAAACTGCTTATTTTTCGGTAGTCATTTTTTCTCACTAATTTAGAAGTATTCTTGGATGGTTATTGGCTTGACCTATTTGCCAGCTTAACTTCAAGTTTTGTGAACTATAAAAAGAAGGGAAGGAATTGGTATCTGTACACCAAATTAAAATTGGGTATTTAATTTTTTGTTTGGATTTCTGCCCAACCTGTGCCTGCAGTGTATGTGTTGGGGGGTCCTTGAATCAAAACATGTATAAATCATGTGAATGGTATGATGTTTAGGTAGGAAGAATAAAAAGCATCAAAACAAAATGTCTCTCTTTCAGTAAGAGTTGGGGGGGACTGTAATGTAACTGAGCAAGATTGAATATCTAAATATTTGAATTTGATTATTTTTAAAGCTTGAGCTTGACTCGAACCCTAAATAATTTTTTATGTTTCAACTGTTAAGATGTTACGAGCTTTGACATTGTACACACAGTGTCTGGAACCCAATTACTTGCAATACATAATTTGGAGCCTGAGAGAACTGGTGTCAGACATGAGTTAGTCATTTCTATGCATGGATTTTGCAGCACTTATTTTGTATAAAAGCTAAAAATATTTTGAGGTGGGCCCAAGGGGGTACATGGGTATTCCATGGTAAAGTTTGTAATATTTTACATGTACCTATTCATATATTTAGTTGATGACCCCATAAAATGAAATGAGTTTTTACTTGATCGTCCTCCCCCTTTCATGTTATATATGTTTGGTTTGGCCTCCCTCACTCCAAATTTCTAGCTCCACCCATTGTTGTGTGATATGCATTATTTGTTTCGCTGCACTCATCTTAACACATTATCTTCGTTCGTTAACCTATATTTGTGTAGTTTCGAAGATTTAACTTTGTGCAAATGGGTGTCTTGATTTTTCTTTCCTTTGTTTGACTCCTGAGTTTTAGTTCTTTATGATTATTATAATTGAGCTTTACGCCAGATTTCCTTAATAGCATGCCATCAAAACAGGCCAAGAGCCCCCAAACCACAATGTTTAGTACTCTTAAAAAATAAATAAAAAATAAAAAATAAAAAAAAAACATGAATTATGTTCTTGAGTTAGCAGCCTGTTTGATGGCAAATTTTTTATCCCAGCCCATTTAAACTTAGCTGGAGTGGGCCTATGCTGGTTGTTCTGCAGGCTAGCTTACTTACAAGTTACAACAATAACAACCAAGACTTATTCTGCTAGGTTGGGTTGGTTACATGCATCAATCAAGCATGGTAGCTTGCTTAAGTAAAAAGAATGTCGACCGGATCCTCTCATGTGTTATTTAACATGATCATGTCATGTGGAAGAATCTTAACCGTACAAAGATGAATCAATAGTTATAAGGGAAGAGAAAGAAAAAATACTTGAATAGATAGTTACAAAATCATCACCGTTGATTCATTCTTGTATGGTTAGGATTCTTCCAAATAACATGGTCATGTTAAATAACACATGAGAGGATACACTCCTAAAAGAATGGTATTATTTTATAATTTTAAATTAATTCTTTGTTGGCCCATTGAAGTGTCTGAACCCATCAACCCAACAGGTTTGTTTAATAAATGGTCAACATGTATCATAAATAGCTCAACCTTGCCCATGCCATTTTGAGCCAACCGTGATAGCGTAGTCTATGATGTCGTATTTGTAGGAAACCCGTAAACCCTCGATGAGATTGGTGGTCTTCTTTGACCTTACATACGGGCATGTCTTTCCCTAATCTTAACTATTTTCACCAAAAAAATTGAGATAAAATTTGGTTTGTGGTGGCTGAAATCCCGACCCAAATATACCACCCACCACCTAACTTGGGTGCTGTGTTTTTAAAATCTTGACCCAAATCATGTGATGTCATCTTAGTTTTCATGCACTCTAAATTTTAGATAAATTGGGCATTGAATTTATTCAATCGAATCATGTGTTGAAAGTTCTCATGATTTATAAAATTTCATACATTTAAAAACTAGTTAATACTTCATTGAACTACTTTATTGTAACGTATAATCTGTTTTTTAAAATATAAGTAAATTTCGACTATTAGATTAGGTATATATAAAGTTTTAGTTTATCTTTAATTTCATATGCTTGATTATCAGTCATATAATTCAACAATTGGATTGGTAAAGTTTATATTCTACAAAAAGTTATTAAACTGTGAGTTTCCATGACTTCCACTAGTGCATGTGGATATCCTTCATATGTTATCCTGCCCAAATTCTTTCCCTCTATTATCACTAAAGGATTATCAGTCATATAATTCAACAGTTGGATTGGTAAAGTTTATATTCTACAAAAAGTTATTAAACTCTCTGAGTTTCTAAGACTTCCACTAGTGCATGTGGATATCCTTCCTATGTTATCCTGCCCAAATTCTTTCCCTCTTTTATCACTACCGTAATTTTTTTTCTTTTCAAAATAACACTTTTACCCGTCTGCTTTCCCTGCGAAGACATTTAAAAAAGGGAATCAAGAAACCGTACCCAAATTCAGATTGATCGAATTTAAATTTTTCCCTGCTATGGTTCATAGTACGTATTTAATTCAATTGATTTGATTATTCAGATTTTAATTCACATTGTGCCGTTATGGAAAATATGCCTGATGTATTCTCATTTCACCTATTTCTTATATATTTTTCACGATACAATTTCAATTACAGATACGACTTCAACTTGAAACTCTTCTGGCTGAAAAAGCTCGCTTGGCCCGTGAGAACTCAGTTTATGCCCGTGAGAATCGCTTTTTAAGGGAGGTCGTTGAATATCATCAGCTTACAATGCAGGATGTTGTCTACCTAGACGAGAACAATGAGGAAGTCAGTGAAGTTAACCCTCTTAACTTCCCCCCAGTGGCTAATATGCCCCTGGATTCTATTACTCCATCTGCATCATCCCTATCATCGCCTCCAGACGCCAACCTTGGTACGAGTTCAGAATTAGCAAGAGGCGTCTCATCTTCCATCTCTGGAAAGGATGCAAAGAGTTCTGATGCGACTGTAAAGGATTCAAAGAGTTCTGAAGTGACAAGAACTATCTCATCTATCACAGGAAAGGATGCAAAATGACATGCAATTTTTCTGTTACATTGGTGATGCACCGCCTTTTTTTGATGCTTTTTTGATTTGTTATTATTTATACGTTGCTCGTTTAATTATCGTGGGTGACATTACCTTGGTGTCTTTTGTACCTTGTGTAACTTAAGTTTTTTTAGTTTCTCATTATATCAGGATATGTAAACCTAAATCAGCAAGTGTCTGTATAGCTATATTTGCTGAAGAAAGTTCCTGTATATCAAAGCAGTGTTTTTCTACAAATCCAATTCATTATTTTGGTGTGTTACAGTGAAACATGAGTAGACAATATCCTCAAGTGCATTCAGTAATTGAGTGATAAATATTTGTTTCTCCTTCTATTTTGTACTGATATTTTGTGATCATAGGGTTGTGGTTATTCTACATCTTTCTTCTTTTTCATGGACTCCCTATGTGATAGACTGTTGGTGTTCCTTTTTACATGGATCAGGTTCCTAATATTGAAGGAGTTATGGTGCTTTACGGAGGGAAGACTTTTCTAAAATAAGCATTTTTAAAGTGAGCATATATATCAGAATTCAGTGGTAGATATATTCTTATTTACTTTGAAAATAAATTTAGTTTAAATAAACTTTTTCCTTATTAAGTTACTTTTTATTTATTCATTGATGATTTTTTAAATATTTATTTGTTTTCAGATATAATTGCGTGTGCTCTTACCTAAACAACTAGTTGTAAAATTTTATAGCTAATAAATATTTAAGAAAATGTTATATTTACCATCTCTTTTTGTTTATAATCTTTTATAATAAAATTTTAATTGTTGACTTTCTTTAATCTAATGGTTATAATTTATTAAAAATTAATAATTAATTAATAAAATATAATTGTCAGCTGATGGAAAATAACGATGGTTAAGATTTGATTATATACGAAAAGAGGTTGTAAATACCATCTTTCTTTAAATATTTTGATAATTGATTTTAGGGTTCTGTCATGTAAGTATGGTGTTTGAAATAAAAATTTAAGGACCGGATGAGCACGAAAAGACGGAGATCATTAAAGATTTTTTTACGCCACTTTAAGGCTATGGAGAATTATTTTCCCCCATAGTCTCTCGAGATTGAGAAAAGAGAACTATATCTTGTCCTTGGTTATGTGTGGCAATCTTGTAGTACTGCATTTTCTAAAACAATTCATTGTCAACCTGAAGTTTTGAATATGGGAAAAATCTTTATCGTTGACCTAACTTATATCCTTTCACTTTCATAAAGAGGTGTGACTCACACCTTTATTTTTTTGTCAACTCTCTCTCCTCCTTTATCTATCTCTCTTTTTTAAAATGATATAATTTTATATTTTTTAAAATGACACACACTTTACCCTTCGAATATTCACAAAGATGTACAACCAGCAATGTTTGGATAATCGAAAAAAGGAAAAACAATTTCGCGGGGGAGTAGCACTGTTGCTGCATGACAGGTTTATGAAAACTTTCTGCCCTTTAAAATTTAAATTGTAAATTGATTTATCTATGATATACACATCAATTGACAACCCGAGGAGAATATTTTAGTGCTTGCGATGCATCAAATTTTTGGTGCATATTTCATTCATAATGTAACACGTAATTTATTTTCATTAAATTATTAATAAATAATTTATTTTAAAATTAAATAAGAGAATAATTTGATAAAAGATAAAATATGTATGAGATCATGAGTGAAAAATCCACTGAAAATTTGTTGCATTCACATATCTAAATTTTTTTTTTCCAACCGGAGGCAGTCACGGCACGAGGCTTAACTTTGTCACTCCCTTTCTTACCTTACCTAGGTAGTTAGTTGTGGCACTGACAAATATCTGGAGGCCATTAAATTACATTTGCAATTAACAGCACATTCCACCTCTATAAATGTATGTGCACATGCTTCGTAGTTCGTACCTCCTTGATTTGACTCCAAATTTGCAATGTTTTTCCCCACCCCCGACTTTTCGTTGAAGGATTTTCCTGTATCTTTTTTTTTTTTTTTATAAACTTTTCATGTATCTTTTCATAATCTTTTCAATAATTATTAAATTCGCATAATTTATATTATAAAAGAAAAAAATTAAGTGGCATAAAAATGAATTTGTGTAGGAAAAAATCATAATTATTATTCTTTTCTTAAAATTTAACCTATCAATCTTAAGAAAATCTAAACCACATAATTTGAGAAAAATATTTGATCCTCCTAAAACTTGATATTTTTTCTAATTAGCAGAAAACAAAGTAGTATATATATATGGGATAGGATATTGTAACAAACAAGTATTGTTACAAACAATGTTACAACCACCAATCTTACCGTTAAATTGATTAAATTATTTTTTTGTATATAAAGTCCTCTTTTTTCCTTCTCTCTCTTCCCTATAATATAAAACCCATAATTATTATGGGTTAATATCCTCCGTCTCGCCATCGCCGCTGCTGCACTCTACTGCCGCTGCCATCGCCATTTATCCCTTATTGCACGAGATAAAAAAAAGTAGAAACAAATTGCATATGTGTCTGTCTCTTCTTTATCAAATTCTTTTATATTTTTTATTTGATTTTTTTCAAAGAATAATTAAGAAAATTAATTGGCACATAAACGAATTTAATTATTAAATTATTGATAATTATTATTCTTTTTCTGTAAAATTTAACCTATCAATCTTAAGAAAATCTAAACCACATAATTTGAGAAAAATATTTGATCCTCCTAAAACTTGATAGTTTTTCTAATTAGCAGAAAACAAAGTAGTATATATAAAAAAAAAAAAAAATTGCAAAACTTTCACACAAAAAAATTGAATCGATACGTTCTTCAATCACGTACCTTTTTCTCCTCTAGAATTAAACTAGTCCGGTATTTCCTTTTAGAAGAATGTTATAGTTACAAACTTTTTTACAACCTCTTATAATTATATTTTATCACCGTTGATTTCCACCAATCAACGGTTATTATTTTAACAAATAAAACTTATTAATTAATTATTAATTCACAATAAATGATAACCGTTGATTGACGGAAATTAACGGTATTAAGGTATGGTTACAAGAGATTGTAAAAAAAAAGTTGTAACCTTTATTAAGTTTTAAAATCAAGCTAACATTTTTATAACGATTAATAAAAAGGAAGATGTTATACTTACTAGTTATTTTTCTTACTACTTGTTACTACTAAATCTTAATCGTTAATTTCCGTCGATCTAACGGTTATAATTTATGGAATCATATTTATTAATTAATTATTAATTTGGAATAAATTATAACCGTTAAATTAACGGAAATCAACGGTTAAGATTAGTAGTAATAAGTAGTATAAAAATTGGTAATAAATATAACCTTTCCCTAATAAAAATGCATTAAAACAGTTACTATAAGGCAAACGAAATAAATTCAAAAAATAACATTAATTGGGGATCCCATACAACACAAAACAAAACAGCAGCAGAAGAAGAGTAATGTGCATGCATTTAGCATTACAGTGAATCTTCCACTCCCAAATCTCAACTTTGAAACGCCGTCACCTCTATCTCCTGATTTTCAGCTGATATTTTCCCAATTTGTTTATCTCCCTTTTCTTTCTCAACCCATTTTATTCTCTCTCTCTTTTATTTTTCCATCATTTTCTTTTTTCTACCATTTTTCTGCTTCCTTGAACCTCAAAAACAAAACTGGTTCTTTGATAATAATTTCAAGATTCTCACATCAACCCATCACAGCTAAGCAACAACAAAGCAACTGGGCTCTTGAAAGATCTGATTTTGTTTTCTTCAAAATGGAGTTTCTCCCATTTTTTCTTCTCTTTAGCCATTGGAATCTGCAGCAGAATCACACAACAGAATGCTCAACAATTTATGGTCTTTTTGTGCTGTGTAAACTGTAAAGTTTCTCTCTTTTTCTCTCTCTGAGCTGCATTCTAGCCTCTCTCTCTCTCTCTCTCTCTCTCTCTCTCTCTCTCTCATTGGGTTTTGTTTAATTTTGACTGAACGAATGAGATCCTGATGAGGGTTGGAACCATTTTCCTTGCATTGTTCTCATTGCCATTGCTTCTTTCTCTGCCATTTTCAAGTTCTCAGCCTCCACCTGATTCTGGCATCTCATCACGCACCCTTGATGCTGTTCTTCAAGATTGTGCCTTTAAGGCATTTTTCAGGCCAAAAACTGGGGTACCTTATGATGCTAAAGTTCCCAGTAACCTAAAAGGGATTAGAGTTTCAGCATTGAGGCTTAGAAGTGGTAGTTTAAGAACAAGAGGTGTTCAAAGCTACAAAGAGTTTCAGATCCCAATTGGGGTTGTTGAGCAACCTTATGTGGAGAGGCTTGTTTTGGTTTATCACAATTTAGGCAATTGGTCTGAAAAGTTTTACCCTTTGCCTGGTTACTCATATTTGGCTCCTGTTTTGGGTCTATTGTCTTATAGTGGTGTCAATTTGTCTGCTTCTGAGTTGCCTGAATTGGATATAAGAGCTTCTGAGAATCCAATTTTGATTAAGTTTCCTCATGTGAAATCAGCACCATCTGGGTCAGTGGCCAAGTGTGTGTATTTTGATTTGCATGGTTCATTGCAATTTGACATCCTATTACCTGGGAATGTTTGTTCAACAATCCAACAAGGTCACTTCTCCATTGTTGTGGAATCCAATGCCCCATCCCCTTCACCTGCTGCTGTTGCTGCTGCTGTTGATGAAGGTAGTGGTGGAAAGAACAAGAACAAGAACAAGGTGTGGATAATTGTTGCATCTTTAGTTGGTGGTTGCTTTTTGCTGATCATGGTGAGTTTATTGGTTGTTAGAATGAGAAGAACCAAAAAAGGATTGAGGATACAGCAATTGGAATGGACAGCTGATAGCAATGAAACCTTGCAGATGACATCCATTGGGGGCACCAAAGCACCATTAGCAGTGGGGACTCGCACAAGGCCAATGATAGAAAATGATTACTTTCCTTAGATTTTAAGTGATTCTTGTAGAACCAATTTTACTTTTTTTCTTTCATGGCATTATGATTTTTCTGTTCATAATGAGAGTTAAAATCTTCCCTTGCCCATGTTCACAAATTCAGTTTTCTTGGTTTCATTTTGTATGTTTTCTTTGAATCTCATGTGCTCTGCTTACATTTTAAGACTAGAAACAAAAAAGTTTTATAGGATTCTCATTTCTTCTTATGTTCCGTTATTTTGATTTAGCTAAGCAACTCTGAAATTTACTTGTGATTGATGTGATGTAAAACTATTCTTTCACATGTATATTTAGGAACAATGACCAAAATATGTGTTTTATGTGAATGTCATGCGAATATTGTTGTTTCTCAATATGTCATCTGCGCAAGTTCGCTGGACACTATAGTAAACTCAATTTGCTAACGTGTCACTTTTCAGATGGACTTACCTGGATTAGCAAACTTTGGTTGCGATACAAGTTGTTGATGAATGGTGCAATACACCAAATTGCAACCAAGTTCGCTATTCTATGTAGTGAATTTGGTGTGCACTAGAAACGTGACACGTCAGCAAATTGAATTCGCTACATTGTCCAGCAAATTTGCCCACGTGGCATATTGGGAAATAATACTATTCACGTAACATTTGGGTAAAAAATTGGATGAACGGTGGTATTTTGACATTTTGATGTGACACAGTAATCGACCGCCAAAACCGTCACATCTTTGACCATCCGGTGCACAAGAAGGAACCTTGGGTCAACTGAGCTTCAACTACCACTGAAGGAGACTGAATAGTATGTAAAACATTCAAGGTAGTAAGAATATTCCTTTTTATCTTGTCTCCTAAACACTTTTATTTGATGGCATAAGCTTTTATTTTAGAAAGTGAAATTTGTGTGTGTGTCCACCCGATGAAATAACTATTTGATGGCATAAACACTTTTATTTGAGGGGATTACAAATGTCATGCAACATAAAGGGATTCCATTTTCCTACAGAGACAACATCTGTGGGTCCCATTGCTTTTAAAAAAATCAAAAATTAAAATATTTCAGACACGATTTTCAATCTGTCTATAGCAAATGCAATCAATTTCATGTGACATAACAATTACAAATCCCTTTATTTGATGCCATAAGTTTTTAGACGATATTGGTGGATCCTCTCACGTAAAAAAATATCATATGGTAATGTTTTTTGATCACAATTATTCATTCATGATGAGATAAGAGGGAGAAAAATGTATAATTTTTAGATGAGTGGTTGTGATCAAATAACATAATTACTTTTTCACATAAGAGGATCCACTTCCTTTACATAATGGATGAGATATAAACTCTCCTGGAAATTCTCAAAGAAGTTGAGGAATCTTCCCTGACTGGATACCAGTGTCTAACCTCTTAAATTTGTTTTTGGGAAAAATTCACTAATACTTTACTTTAGAATCATTTATGCCCCATAATTTTTTTTATCACATATATTTTTGTGCTTTTATAAAAAATAAAAAAAATACTGTGAGAGATGTGATAAAAAAAACATAAGGGGTCGTACTTCCATGCTCCATGTGAAAAATGATTTGTCCCCATTAGCAATAGAGGTGGCAAAATATGTTTGACTTATCATGTCAACTCTCATAATCCATCTAATTTGGTAAATTGAATTATATTTTTTAATTCATTAATCGCAATTAATCTTATTTATATGGGTTAAAGTGGTCTGCGGGTTAACTTGACAGGTTGAGTTTTTTTTAAAAATAAATAAATAAAATATCTTACTTTTCTTTTAAAATATCTCATTTAGTTTCCTTTTTATAATTCTTTAATTTCTTTTTTTGATAACATTAATTTTTTACTATAGATGAGTTAACAAGCAACTTGCCATAAAACGATATATGTTAAAAGAGGAAGGTTATAGTTACAACCTTTTATAATCATATCTTATCACCGTTGATTTCCATCAATCAACAGTTATAATTTTTTTCAAATTAAACTTATTAATTAATTATTAATTCACAATAAATGATAACCGTTGATTGACGGAAATCAACGGTGATAAGATATAGTTGTAAAAAAAAAAAGTTTGTAACTATAACTTTCCTCGGGTTAAAATCTTCAACTCATTTTCACCAAAAAAAATCTTTAACTCACTTTTAAAAACAAGCGAGACTAATTAACACGGGCTTTTCAAAATGATTTATCACCCAATTTTTTATTTTTATTTTGGTATAACATTTATCATCCAAATTTAGTGAATATTTATATACATTTTAAAAGTTGAATAATAAATTTTATCCAACAGATAGCAAGCCACTATAACTAATGGGGGATAAAATCAATCCATGAGAAGTCTCTCACATAAAAATCATATTGAAATATGTATTTGGTTAAGAATGTAACCAAGCAAACGGAGAAAGCACGACGTGTGATTTTCAATGAACCTTTAACGCTTTGCATAGTGTTTATTTTATATTTATACGAAGGATGTTCCCTCTTTCTTTTATTTAACGTCCGTTGTTATACAGAAAAAAAAAAAAAAAAAAAACGTCTGTCGGTTAGTACGCGTGTATTAATGCGGACATCAAGTATGAAGTTAATTCCAACAAAATTAAATTTAAAAGTTTTGAATAAATGAAAATTTTCCCGAATCTAATTAGCAAAGTTAATCAAGATGAAAAAAGTTGAAAACTTGAAATAAAAAAGTAAAACAACTAAAAACAAAGGCTGAGGCAAATTTAATTTGATTAAGGATCAGGATATAACGAATTAGTTTTCTCCGGTCACCGTAGATAAAGTTATTTCCAGTGAGTTTAAAATGACGTCGTTTTGGGCGGAAATTAATGTGCTTTTGTAATTATAATATATTGCAGGGGTATATTAATCTTTATCATTATAATTTTTTAATCTTATAACCTCAAAACGACGTCGTTTTGAGTTTACTGAAAATAATTTTATCTCCGGTGACCGGAGAAATACTTTTCCCTTAATTATATCTAGGGACATATTATATTTACAATTTTTTTTGTTTACAAACTATACTATATTCTCCCAGAAGAATACAAACTTTTGCAAACTACACTATGTTCTCCCGGGAGAATATAATGTAATTTGTAAAAAAATTCCAAATAATTTGTCTGGCCCTTATATCAAATATATTTCTTTTAAATGTTCAACAGCTATAAAGACAAAAAAATGTATTCATGAAAATTTTGTCAATTAAAATCTTAAAAAGTAATTAAGTATACATTTTAAGGGTTCGCTTTTTATGCAGTTACTGCAGATAAGTTATCTGCAGTAAGTCCAATACGACATCATTTTGGGCAGAAATCATGGTATTTTTATAATTTTAATTTATTTCAGGGTTATAATAGTCTTTATATTTATAATTTTTTAAGATTTCATTACTAAAACGATGTCGTTTTGGAAATAAATACAGATAACTCATATGCAGTAACTGCAGAAACATTTTCCCATATTTTAATTAATAAAAATTTATCAAAACAATAATTGTATCTTTTTATTTAAAAAATATAATTGCTATGTAGCACAAGAAAATTAAAAAATTGAGAACAAATATATACATATGGATGAGAATCATTTTATACCCATGTAAGTTACACTAATTTTTGTTAAGGGTGTGCATGACAACCTTCACAGAATTAGTTTTTTTTTTCTTTCAATTTTTGTTCCCGGAAACAAAAATCGATAGAAACAATGTTTGATAAAATCGGTTTATTTTTTTGTTTCCGAAAATGAACCCGTTTAATTCTTGTTCTATAGAACAGAAAAAGGAATAAAAAATATTATGTTTTTTTGTCCCCGGGTACAAAATGAAAAAAACTTGTTTCTCTTACTCTACACCACTATCATCACCACTACCACCACCTCCACGCCACCGCTACCATCACTACCACCATCATCACTATCATCACGTCGCACCCATTGCCGTCACCACCACCACCCCACCCCTACCCCTACTATCACCACGCCACCACCACCACCGCCACTATGCCACTACCACACCATATGAAAAAAAAGTGATGATCCGAAAAAAAAAATTATGCTTAATATAAATAATTTTTTATTCTATTATTTGTTGTGTTATCAAATACAATTCTCATTCTCGGAATAAATATAAATCATATTACCAAACACATTTTTTTTTCTCAGAAATTATCCCAAGACATAGAAATAGAAAAGAATTGTTTCTTTTTAGAAACAGTGTAAGGAAACAGAATGATTGTCATGCATATCCTTATAAGTGAGTTGTTTGATGCAAGCAAATCAATAGTACATATTTTAATATTTGGTGTAAGACTTCTTATTCTTATACCAATGCAGAAATAACCATCCCGTCAGAGGAATAATGCTACTTCTAATATTTTTCTACACTATCTCTTCGCAATTTTATTTGTTTAAAGCAAAAAAATACATATTTAATGCCTTAAGTTGATAAAAAATGGCAAATGATCCGTTTACGATTTTTTTTTATAAATTACACTAAGTATGACCGGTCATACACTCTTGATTGAAGTATGACCGGTCATACTTAGTGTAGTTTGTAAGAGTTTGTAAACAAAGAGTTTATAAATATAACCTTCCCCTAAAAAAATATAGTGGGTATTCTTGTTTGTCTTGTAATCTAATTTCAAAGTGCTTCCAGAAGGATTGCACATCGTCAGGTTCGGAGCAGGGCCGGCAAAACGAGCTCCGCCTCGGTAGGCTAACTTGCCCCACCCGGCAAATGAGGTGGGGTGGGTTGAGTTTTACAATCTGCCTAATTCATTTTTTTTATTTTAATGCAAAGTGTGTTTAGCTTGGCGGGTCGAGTTTTTCGACTCGCTTTTAAAAATGGCACGGGATGAGTTGTTTCATTTTTTGACAAGTTTATGGGAAGACTGTGGAACTAGTGCACTCTACGAAAAGAATATAAAGGTTTAATGATTTTGATGGTAACAAACAAGCATGGAAAGAAAGCTTCAAAGTGAAACCATCAAAAAGAAGTCTAAACAAGATCAAGACTCAAGCTTCAAGAGAAGTCTCTAAGTCCAAGCAATCTCAAAGTAACATATCATTGGACTTAGGATTATTTGAAAGGGTAATTGATTCCTTACGTGAACGAAGCTCAAAGTATCTTTCAAATACATGCGTTAAATCATAGTTTGACAATCAAACACATTCCTAGCATGAAAATATATTTCTCAATGTTTATCAAGTGTTTAAAAAATATTTGAAACTAATTTGGAATAAGAGAAAATCATTTTGGGGAGAAATCCAACTTTACAACAGGTTGGTAATCGATTACCCAAGTAATGGTAATCGATTACCATATTACTCACACAATGGTAATCGGTCACCTACTGTGCAGAAGACAAAATAACGGCTATAAAACGGCTAGTTTATGAAAATGAGTGGAAAAAACAGTCATGGGGCCCCTCTATAAATAGAGATTACTGTTCCCCTTGATGGGACACACTTCTTGATCATTATTACTCATTTGCTATCATTCTACTTGCATTATTCTTGTTTTCTTGATCATAAATTCTCTTTGAGCTTTATTCTTGTGAGAGTGTCAACAACTGTTGTTCCTCAACTTGTATTATTTGTACTTTGAGAGTACTTAGCCATTGTTAAACACCTCTATTTGATTCTTTGAATAGTTAGGGGAGTGAATCCTATACATTAGAGAGGTCACCAAATTCCTAAGAAAATTTATAGTGAAAAATTGTAAGGCATCAAGAGCCCAAAGTCTTGAAAGGTTGTAGTGGTTTGTCAAGCACCCTCAAGCTTTATAATTAGTGAAAAAGATTGATCGATAGGCTTCAGTCTGGACGTAGGTCGCGGTGGTGGTGACCGAACCAGGACACATCTAGTTTGCAATTTCTCTAACCTTAAACACTTTACTTTAGTATTAAAATTGCAATTTTTTACTGTGTTTAGTTATTTGCTTGCTTACTTTATTGATCACACACTTACTCTCACACCTAGACGTTCCCTTATTAAATCATTTTATTGAAGAATCACTCTTTAAAATATCAAATGAGGCGCTTTGCAAAAAGATTTTATAAAACTTAATTCACCCCCTCTTGAGTATTGAAGCCACTTGTCCAACGGAGACGAGCCGTCCACTTTGCTACCTTGTGAGGCTTCACATGTTTAGGGAATAGGGGAGAAATGAATAAATTTATACCTTTTTTATTAGAGTATTTCACAAATATTACTGTAAAATTATTTTATGAAAAATTATTGTAATTAGAAGGAATAAATCTTCAGTACTATATAGTATTGTAATAGTGGATTCACGCTATGTTAGGATAGCGGATCCTAAATCAGTTTCTATGAAAAATTATTGTAAATCTTGAGTACTATATAGTATTGTAATATTGGATTCACGCTATGTTAGGATAGCGGATCCTAAATCAGTTTCTCAATACAGAAATAAGACAACAAGAGATCCGAGAAATCAATCGGAAGAAAAGTTTCTTGTATATTCAGGTAATTTGCACAATGACACCTATCCCTTTATATAAGCCACTTATCCTAACAACATTCTAACAAACTAAGACACGTATGCCCCTTTACAATGACTCACACTTGAGTCCACTAATACAGTAACCACTCACGGACCTGGCCCATTACTAATAACAGTAACATATAATAGCTACTTACAAACTAATACCCCAAAGCTACTAACTAATAAACTCCTACTACAAATACAACAGATCAACTAGCTATTTACACGTAACATTATCCACCCCTACAAAATGGACCTTGTCCTCAAGGTCCAAATGAGGTAAAAAAAAATAAATAAAAAATCACTCAACCGTACCCACACGGTGGAGATAATCTGATAAAAGCCTTGTTGTGAGGCACTTGCAAGGAGGTCTTAATCATGATATATGAAGATTATCAAGCACAGATAATGCCCCACTATGATTTAATCTCTTCTCAGTTGACTTGTTCTGCCTATTAGCTTCCTTTGACTTCTCTTTGAGAAACATAATCTCGGAATCTTTAGCCCACACAAAAGCAGAGAGTGCTTCAAAAGTAGAGCACTTTTTTAAAACACCATCTTCTGTGGCTTTTTTCTTCAGCAGCTCAAGCTTATCAGGATTGAAAAAGAAGGACATGTAAAGCATCTTTTCCTCATAAAGTTTGCTGGTATCTGATGCATCTTCAATTTCAATAAACTCATTGTGTGGTAACGCTATTTTAGGAGAGTTGCGCGCTTTGAGTATGGTTCGGTCCAGAAATGGTGGAATTTTTAAGTTTATGCCTCTGGCTGTCTCACCCTATGAGTTCACAAATTGCATTGCACTTAAACCATCATTCATGCAATGGTTCAAGTTTAACCACCGAACAAATCCTTCACATTTGAACTTTGTCACATGAATTAGCAGAGGAGGTAATTCAAGTATGTTGGTTGCACCAGGGATATCATAAACCAGTTTTGTAAGAGTTGCAAGGTCAGGCTTTTCCATATCTCCCAAGTCCTCAATACCACAACTTACTTCAGCCTCAACCAATACAACACCCTCCTCTATGCAGTCTATTATCAGCTTCCCTTCTGAGCGGATTTTCAACCTGCCAGCCATAGAGTAATAGTGAACAAGAATCTTTGACAAGGATTCCTTGATGACTTGCGCAGCATCCTTATTGCCTCTAGAAGCAGACTTATAACAGTAAACTGGTCGAACTGGAAGGGCTATATTCTGGACAAGGTTTAAAAGATAGTAGAAGCCTTTTTTTTGTTTCTTTTGCAGGTAGAACTACGGTTGGTTCTCCTTTCCTTATATAAAGTTTCTTTGCCATCGTACAAGAACCTGCAGAACCCACATAGGCAAAGAAAAGGCAATATAAAGCTGCAACTACTGGTCCTGGGATTGAAGCAAAGACAGCTCCAAATTTTCCAACATCTCTCACTAGAGCCGCTTCATTAACTGACCTTAATTCTGATAAAGGTTGATTTCCAACTAACTCCTTGAAGGTCCAAAAAGATAAGAGAACTAGAAATCCTCCTGGGTCCCAATAGAACATACAATCTAAGATCAATACCCTACCAAATAAAGAACATGCATTATTTTCACGCATTTATCGAAGGGGAAAAATATGACCGTGAAGTTAGAGGTACCAGTATGGTCCGCCATTTCAGCAAACATCTAGTGTGCATAACCATGTAATTGCTGCTTCATTGCTTTCTTTAGACCATCTTGAGAGAGATTCAACTGAATCTGCGATTCAGAACTCTTTTTAGCTTTTGGGATTTGTGTATCTGGTGGGGAGGAGGCGGGTCTCAGTGATTGTGCCAAAGAGAGACAAGAATCTTGCAAGGGAGATGGTTAATTCGTTTCCCTCGATGCAGCCATTTATTCTTGGCTTCGTCTTTTCTTTCGCCTTACTTTCACCTCCCGTGGCGTCCACCGCCAGCACCGCTAACACCGGAACACCCTCGCCGAAAGTCGACCGCGGCAGATCCATGTTGGAAGCATGGTGCATAGTTCTTTGATTTAGCGAAGATTGTGGTGCTAGTGCTGTCAAGGCATCAGTAACCAATGATTGATCGGGCCATTTCTCCAAGAGTGCGACGTGAATTTGCTGCAACAAAACATTGATTTTGGAGAACAAAATCCGATTTGCAATGAGACCTTTCTCCATTCTCATTTGCATCCTGAATCTCTTGCGATGTTCGACAAAGATGAAGGTCAACAAGAGGAAAGTAAGATCTGTGCAGAAAAATGGCAAAGTTCATAAGGATGAAAGCACCAATGTTAGGATAGCGGATCCTAAATCAGTTTCTCAATACAGAAATAAGAGAACAAGAGATCAGAGAAATCAATCGGAAGAAAAGTTTCTTGTATATTCAGGTAATTTGCACAATGACACCTATCCCTTTATATAAGCCACTTATCCTAACAACATTCTAACAAACTAAGACACGTATGCCCCTTTACAATGACTCACACTTGAGTCCACTAATACAGTAACCACTCACAGCCCTGGCCCATTACTAATAACAGTAACATATAATAGCTACTTATAAACTAATATCCCAAAGCTACTAACTAATAAACTCCTACTACAAATACAACATATCAACTAGCTATTTACACGTAACACGCTACATTTACTATAATTAGAAACAAAACATTTTATCTCCAAAAAAAAAAAGTAGAAATACCAATTCCTAACGAATAGTGACATATATGTCCACATATTTTTAATTTTAGTGGGAAAAAAAAGTATTGGTTTAAAGTTTCTAAATTTACTTTAAATAATTTTATCCAATGTTCACCAAAATACACTGACAAAAAATATGTCAGATCAGTGTGGACCAATGTGAAGAAAAGAAAGAAAGAAAATATGGATATCCCATACTTTTATGTGTGCAATATATTTTTTGAATATTAGATAAAATTATTTAAAATAGTTTTAGAAACTTTAAACCCTTAAACAATTAGTTTTTCAACTTTGGTCTTCTCTCATGGAATATGAGTTGGTTAACAATTAGAGGGTGTTTGGTAGAGAGTTTATTTTCAGATTCTCGAGGAAGTGAGTGTGGTAATCCACTTTATTTATATTTAGTAGAATTTTTTTGAAAATTTTTCCGGGATTTTGATTTGTGTGTAAAATATAAACCAAAATACTATCTCGGGAAAATAAAAAATTAGATGTGAAAATTTTGACAAAAATCCTCGTAATGTTTTGATCTTCCAAATAATTTTTTGATAATATTTTAGCGAAACTCACTTTTCCATATTCTCAAGTAACAAAAAAACTCCTCTATGAAACACCCCTTATTCAATCAATTCTATTTTGTTTGATTCCGTTTGCTACTTTTTTTATTAAAAAATATTTTTAAGCTAAAATTAAAAATAAATTTTTAAAAATATAACTCGAAACAATTGGGTGTTTATGTAATGTTGTTATGATAGTTTTGAAGGAGAAAGATAAGGGTAAATGATAAAATTTATAAAAATAAATCTAAAATATGGATAAAACTGTAAAATAAACATGCTAAGTCAAAAAAAGTTGGCATACATCTTAAAAAAGCTCTTCTAGAGAGCTTTTAATTTTTAACTTTTTTATTTTATTATAAGAGTTTTTATAAAAATATATTTGGCTAAACTTATGCTTTTAAGGAAAAAGAAGCAGCTAAACATAAGACATACCAAAGAGACAAGTGTATGTCTGTATCCACCGGTTAAATTCTACTTTGGTTATACTATTCTAGTTATCAGTTATCACTCATGGTTTGAAATTTGAAAAGAAAATTTATTTGCATCTTAAGAGCTTGTTTAATGGATAGTCCAGAGCCACATATAACTGTGGGGTGTATTCGGCCTCGACTGAATTTTAATAAATTATATTTATTATATAATTAATTATAATTTGATTCAGATTAAAATTTGTAATTTGACTTGAGCTAAAATTTATAATTTGGTCCTATCTAAAAATTAAAATATATTTGGTGAGAGATTTGCGTAAATTGTATTAAGTTATATGTTCAATTCTCACTTGTATAATAAATAAATAAAATATATAATAAAATTAAAAAAATATTTAATAAAATTATAATTCTTCTTAATACGCTTAGGTGCTTTGTATTTAATTTTATTTAAATATATTATGATATGAACTAACAAAGATTAAGAAAAATAAATATACATATACTTTTTTGGCCTGGGATCAAATTGGAGTCTAGTTCCGCCATTGATGGACACAATAGACTATTTATCCTATTTTTATTTGTTGTTTGGCGAGCTAATAGAATATGATAAATTTATATTATTGATTCATTTTATCTTATCCACAACTAAATAAGCTTCCCCAATAAGGTTACAGAGAAATTCTAGCAAATAATAAATACGATAAATCAAATAATATATTATTAACATTTTAATTTATCTTTGTAAAGAACGATATATATATTTTTTGGACCTATATTGAACCCATAATGCGGCCCAGATTTTAATCCTAATTCTAAATTCATTCTCATTTCCACACATTTTTTCTCCTAGTATACCCTCCATCTCCTTTATATGCTAATTCAAGCGTTAGAGTCATTATAAATACACCACCTCCTCTTTCCTATCAAAGCTTTCAAAGAATCATCGATCCCTCAATATCATAATCACCATACACATATAATATAAGATAATGATGCATACTTTAACTCAAGCAACAAATATTCTAATATGGTTGAAAACATTATTGTTAAAATCTCGATTTATCTCTATGATTATACGTTTTTACGATTTTTTTCCATCAAAACGATTTTACTAATATTTCAAACTCTTTTACGTTTTTTACTATTTTTTTACATTACGATCTTACGTTTTACGATTTTACGTTTTACGATTTTTTAACCATCTTCCAATTTTACTTAGGATCTAGATTTTAACAACATTGGTTGAAAAGATATCCTTAATCAAATATCATATATGGTTTCATAATTATTATTTTCCCTTCATTTCACTTTTTATTAAATCAATAATAATTATAAATACACAAAAATGATAATATATAAATGAATTTAATAGAGGATTGAAATTTGGGTACGGAAATAATATTTTACCTAGTGAAGTTAGGATTTACGCCAAAATACCAAGGTTTAATCAAATGGACAAGTTATATTTAAAGGAAAACAACTCTTACAAAAGTTAAATGTGACTTGTAAACGTCGAGTGTCCATTTTCCAGTAATTTTTTATATCAAAAGTTACTATATTAATAATTTGATTTATAATTATGGGCACCTTTTCATTAATCAAATTGGACAAGTTCCTTATCTTTCTTTTTTTTTTTTTTTTGATAAACAGTTGCTTATCTTTCAACTTACATCTTTTTACGGTTTGTTTTTTTCATGTGGTTTTAGGATATTCTACATGTGTGTTAATTGCTAGTGTGCTTTCTAACTTCTTTTTTTGTTTTTCTTTGCCCCTTTTATTATGATTTTTTTCAATTAATTTTGGGATATAATATTATATTTATCTTTTTCCATACTTACTCTACTTACTACTCACCAATATTGTTAAATTAAAATCACAATTAACTTTCACTCTTCTTTTTCTCTGTTATTGAGATTTTAATTTAACGGTATTGAAAAAAATAATTAGAATAAACATGAAAAAAAATAGAAATATCCCATTAATTTTTATATTTATTTTGTCCCCGATCTTGCTGTTCGTTTTAGATCGAGAGACGAGAGCTTTACTTTGTTAATTTGTTAGATAGCGTACCAACAAAGATTGGATGCAATAGTAATTATCACTTCATTAGGACTTGCGGATTGAATTAAATCAGATTTAGTTGATTAATTTTAATAAGTTTTTTTTTACAATATCATTTAATTAATTTTATTCAAAAAATAAATTTAATAAACTGACAGATTAAACAAAAACGATTGATTAAATTTACCTTTTATATAATATCATTCTAATAATTTAGTTTAAAATGTAATTTTAATTCAATCCAATTTCATTCGGATTAGATTTATTATTCTACATTGTGTTATAATTTTTTAATATATAAATTCATGATAAAAATTAAATTTCATTAAAATATGTGAAAATACAAATTTAATTTCTAAATATAGTTGTAAATTAATTGTTAATCTTACTATGTCTATCCAATTTCAAGAAAGGAAAGGAAATTAAGTTTTAAAAAGTTTTAACATACGTATGAATATTTGAGAACTTCTTTAGTAAAAGATTATATTATAATATATATATATATATATATATATATATATATATATATATAGGGTAGGATCATTTGATACCGATGTCATATGAGGCCATTAGATTAAGGTAGATAAACAATATTACATGCTTACAAATAAGAATAATTAAATTAAGGAAAAATTAACAACTCTTATATGAAATGTCAAAATAAATTTTTTGACACTTCATCTAAATCATTGACTTCTGATGATCTGATGGCTGTAATTTATTGTGTTACATCCATTAATTATTAATTCTCAATAAATTACTATCGTCAATTGTTAGAAATCAATAGTTCGAATGAGATGTCAAACTCTTTATTTTGACACTAATATAAAATGATATTGTCCATAAATATAATAAATTATCCTCGTCAGATGGATAAACTCAACTCGAAATACTTATTTAACGGAACAAAATCCTTATCATTTAAACTAATAATTATTACTATTTATTTTTTTGGAAACATAATTATTAGTATTCCAAATATATTTTATAGAACAGTTTCATTCTTTGTTTCTTTCTAAAACATATTTGGATCGGATTTGATGCGTTCACATTGTATAAGATTTTTCAATTTTACAAACTTGTGAAAAATAATACATCATAGCAGTGCAGGATGTACATGACTCTCATAATTGTGACCTATCTTGTGGCTTATTTGCTCCACACGATCTTCTCACTGGCCAACATGTCACATTAATATTTATTTATTTTTGCAAGTACACCTCGTTGTTCTAGGAATCCTATGCTTATGCTCCTTCTCACTTTCCTTTCTAACTTGCAATACTTTCTATTCTATGGGTTGATTTACTTGCACGTGATATTATAAGCATTCCATCCATATATTGTTAAAATTTCTCTGACATTAAAATAAGGAAAAGAAAGAAATTATTTTTCTATTTATGTCTTCTTGCATTTCACTCTTAAATCATGCATAGATGACAACAAATATAGGAATAAGGCCTATTAAGGAATCTAACACGACTACACGCGTGTTCACGGTCCCACATCGATCCTAATCACAGAACATGGTTTTTATTTAAAAAAATATTTAAATTCTTACAACTTTGGCATAAAAAAAATCAAATATTTTTTATCGATAAGAGTGTTTTAAAATTAATTTAC